>PVIR01026085.1:0-24247 GCA_004026965.1 Petromus typicus | reverse complement strand
AATAAATGATGATAAATTTAAGTTGAGAACATGAGAAGATTACAGCTTTTCTTGGATAAGACATTTTATTCCTTTTTTTTTTTTTTTTTTGGCTTTTGGAGACAGGGTCTCGCTTTGTGGTTCAGGCTGGCCCTGAGCTCAGCCTCAAACTCACATCACAATCCTCCTGCCTCTGCCTCCTGAGTGCTGGGATTACAGGTGTGAGCCATCACACCCGGCACTGTGGTATGTGGTACTGGTTGCTGCTGGGTGTGGACACCCAGTATTGTTATGTGGTTACCGGGGAATCGAACCTGGGTCCTTGCGCTTGCGAGACAGGTGCCAGAACCACTGAGCTAACTCCCCGGCCCATTTTATTCCTGTTTTGTCCATGCTGGATTTGGACGTAGCTGCTGAGCTTCCTAGTGTTCCTGTTTGACTGGTAGGGTTTATCTTAGTCAGCACTACTAGAAAAAAGTAATGTTAGAATGTCCCCTAGTGGACTTTGATATGAAATGCTATAAGAAGGTCTTTATGAAATCTAGTTCCTATTTAGGAAATATGCATGCCTAATAATAAAACACAGGATCCTCATCTGCCAGCTACAAAGCAATAGGCTGGCAGCCCCTCTTAAGATTTGGGGCAGGATTCACTGGTTTCCATCACCTCTCTGCACCCTAGAAACACAATCTTGGTGTATCAGATATCTAGAAGATTGATTTTCCTTATATCATGAGATTATTTGAAGATCCTATACCACTGAAATTTTAGTTTTAAACTATTTATCCTTGGTTCTCTGTGCTAAATTCCTCAGTTATAAACAAAATGTTCTGGACCTCTAATTCAATCAGTAACACAAGTAGAATGAAGCCTGTGATTATGTTTGAAGGGATGTACTATAATGGGAATCTAAGGCGCCCCCTTTTTTTAATCAGCCTATACATGACATTTAAGGGGCTCAGATATCTCCAACCAGTTCTACAATTATTGGTACTTCTTCAATTGAAGTGAAAGACAACTTGTTTGGAGTTAGAGGTGGGATCCTAATTAGCACTTTAAAATACAAAAGACTATCGGTAGCTTTTGAGTCGGGGAAGGATGAATGGTATGAAAATTCTTGAAAGATTGGATTAAAAGTCTATGATGTATTTATTTCACTTATGAGGATAGCCTCAAGGTAATACTCCATCCTGTAGAAGAACCACAGCTTTTTTATCCAGTCTCCAGTTGATGGATGCTTGGGTTGTTTCCAAGATGTAGCAATCACAAATTGGGCTGCTAGAAACATGGGTGCACATATGTCACTGTGATATGAGTCTTTTAATTCTTTTGTGTATATACCTAGCAGGGCGATGGCTGGGTCAAATGGGGCCTCCCATCCTAGCTATTTGAGGAATCTCCAAACTGATTTCCACAGGGGTTGTACGAGTCTACAGTCCCACCAACAGTGGAGAAGGGTTCCTTCTTCTCTGCAGCCTCGCCAACATTTGCCATTGGCTGAATCTGAAATGGCAGCCATTCTATGTGGAGTGAGATGAAATCTCAGTGTTGGTTTCATCTGCATCTCTCAAGTGACGAATGATGTTGAGCATTTCTTCATATGCTTCTTAGCTGCTCTTACTTCTTCCTCTGAAAAATATCTGTTCATTTCAGATGCCCATTTTTGAATTGGGTCATTAAATTTGGGTGGGCTGATTTTTTTGAGCTCTTTATATATTCTAGATAGTAGTCCTTTGTCTGAGGAACAGCTGGTAAAGATTTTTTCCCACATTGTTGGTTGCCTTTTTGCTCTGTTGGTGGTTTTCTTTGCTGTGCAGAAGCTTTTTAAAGAATGAGGTCCCATTTGTTGATTTCCTCAGCCAATTCCTGTGCTATAGAAGTTTTGTTCATGAAGTCTTTCCCTAAGCCAATGTCTTTGAGAGTTTTACCTAACCTGTTTTGCAACAGGTTTAGAGTGTCTGTTTTAACATTTAGGTCTTTTATCCACTTTGATTTTAGCTTGGTACACGGTGAAAAAGTTAGATCCAGTTTTAGTCTTTGGCAAGTTAAAGCCCAGTTTTTCCAGCACTATTTGTTAAAGAGGCTATCTTTCCTCCATTGAGGATTTTTGGCTCCTTTGTCAAAGATGAGGTGGCTCAGTGAATCTGGAGTAGTTTCTGGATCTTCTAATCTACTCCATTGATCCTCAGGTCTGTTACTTTGCCAATACTATGCAGTTTTTATCACGGTGGCTTTATAGTATAGTTTCAGGTCACAGATAGGTACATATTGCATCTTTTCTCTGGTATGAGAAAATAAAGATGTAAATGAGTCCTAGAATTGTATGTTACATATTGTGAAATAGAAAATGCTCAAAGTGAAATAGAGTGAAGGGGGAAAAATAATGACATTATAACAAAAAAGTAGGGAAACAAATTGTATGTATATGGGGGGGCGGTAGAGTGGGTAGGTCTATGGGAAAAAATGAGAATTAAGTTGTGTCTTATATTGGTACAAATCCCCATTATGGAGTGCAATCATGATGCGTGTATGTAATGTACCAATAAAAATTTAAAAAAGAAAGAAAAACAGTCTATGACAAAGGACATAACTGTGTCAAAAAAGAAAACTGGAGAGACTTATCAAGATATCATAACATTATCCACTATAATCCAGATTTAATAAAAATTCTTATGGTTCTTTAGAAATAAATGGCTTTAGAGGAAATTTTAACAGTCTTACCTTAAAGAATACTGCTCTTTGTAAAAAGTTTTATCAAGTTTGAAACGGTGTAGCTCAGGTTGTTATTTATGTCTCACAATTTACCAGGACAGCATATGTATCTGTGACATGCTTGGCACTTTAAAATCTTGCATCTTGAGGTGCATGTCTCAGTCAAAAGACATATTGTGACAAAATAAAATAATATATTATTTGCTTCTGAAGATGGAAGAACATATGTGAAACTTGATATTGTCCAGATATCTCTTCATTGTCAGAGTAACTAATACTGGAGAGTATTAAGACAAAATGACAGTAATATATTCATTAAAAAGTGTACACAGGGCTGGGGAGTTAGCTCAGTGGTTCTGGCGCTTGTCTTACAAGTGCAAGGACCCGGGTTCAATCCCCGGTAACCAGATACCATACTGGGCGTGGAGACTCACGCCCAGCAGCAACCAGTACCACATACCACAGTGCCGGACGTGGTGGCTCACGCCTGTCATCCCAGCACTCGGGAGGCAGAGGCAGGAGGATTTCTGTGATGTGAGTTTGAGGCTGAGTTCAGGGCCAGCCTGAACCACAGAGCGAGACCCTGTCTCAAAAAACCTTAAAAAAAAAAAAGTGTACACAAACCAACATTTGTTATCATTATTATCACAAAATTTCATGTTTCAAGAGGGAGTTTTGTTAGTTCAAATTCTTTTAATAAGTGAGCAATTTGCCCTGTTAAAAAAGTCAATGTGTCTATGAAGTTTGAAAGTTATTTCTAGTCAGTTTCCCTCAGAATATATTAAAGAATAATGGAATCAGAGTGGTTAGTATAAAATAAAAAGATTATGGGGGAAATTATGCAGTAAATAAAGATGAAAACAAAATTATTTACGATACAAAATAAACTATTAGTAGAAGTTGTCTTCCTGATGAGTAGAAATTAGGGTGTTAGGTGAATGAAGGGATATAGATTTTAATTTTATTTTTAGGTTCTGTAGACCTAGATTTGAAATTTTAAGCATGCAACACTTTCACAATGAAATTAATGTTCTTGAAATGACCCAAGAAGTGTTGTTGGACATAAAATTCTTTTCTGTCTTATGGAATTTATTTAGGATTTAATATACTGAATGGAAGTTCATTTGATATGTATGCCTTAAAAAACTGGACATTCAACCTCTGCAAATAAAATGGTCATTTTTGTGAGTAGAATGAAAAGATGAAAAGGTGGGTTGACATGTGGCAGTTTTCTACTGGATTCACAGACTTACAACATTCACAGAGTGACAAGATGAAAAGATGGATCCTCAACACTAGTATGGAGATGGGGAAGCCACATGAAACTACAGCCCTCTGGCATCACTGTGTACAATAGCACTTCTTCCGTTTAGATCCCTTGGTCATGAGATTATTTTATTCACAGATTAGTTCTTCATTTTAAATGAAACTTGGCTATAAAATGATTTTTATTCCACTAGATTATACTTTTTTGCATTTTGCTGAATCTCACTATGTTAACCCAATTGCATAATTTATCCTTTGAGGAAATACTATGTATTATTAGATATTTATCATACTAATGATATTCATTAAATGAAGAACTTTCACAGAAGAACTCGAATAAGACAGAAAAATAAATGATAGTAGAAAAGAAACAAAGGAATAATAACTAAAATTACTTTTCTGTTTTTCTTGTTTTTTTCTTTTTTGAGACAAGGTCTCACTTTGTAGTTCAGGCTGGTCCTAAGCTCAGCCTCAAACTCAGCAATCCTCTATTTCTGCCTCCCGCATACTAGGATTACAGGCATGAGCCACCACATCTGGCACTGTAGTATGTGATCCTGATTGCTGGTGAGCGTGAGTCTGCATGCCCTGCATTATTGTATGTGGTTATCCTGGACTGAACTTGCACTTGCAAGACGGGTGCCAGAACCACTAAGCTAAATCTCTGGTCCTAAAAATTAAACTTTTAAGAAGACTGTAATGTTCAAGACCCCATCAGAGTCACTCAAGTTGGTCTATATCAACATCACATTGGTTAAATCCCACCTCCTTCCTTCTAGAGCTGCCATATTCAAAATTCCTCAGGAGTACAGAAAGTCTATGAATTTACCCCTGTGAGAAAGTGAAAAACAAGAACCTCATCCTAAGATAAAGGAACAGGTGGAGGGAATTCAACGAATGTATAGATTACAAAACTAACCCCCCCCCCAAATCCCTGTAAAACAAGCTATCCCCTTTCTGAGGGGTAAGCCAACTTTTTTCTGAGGTTTATAATTCTTCAAAAGAAGTATTACAGGGGCTGGGGATTTAGCTGAGTGGTTCCGGCGCCTGTCTTACAAGCACAAGGACCCGGGTTCGATCCCTGGTTAACCACATACCATACTGGGCATGGAGACTCATGCCCGGCAGCAATCAGTACCACATACCACAGTGCCGGGCGTGGTGGCTCATGCCTATAATCCCAGCACTTGGGAGGCAGAGGCAGAAGGATTGCTGTAATGTGAGTTTGAGGCTGAGATCGGGACCAGCCTGAACTACAAAGCGAGACCCTGTCTCAAAAAAAAAAAAAAAAAAAAAAAAAAAATTGGGTCATTAAATTTGGGTGGGCTGATTTTTTTGAGCTCTTTATATATTCTAGATAGTAGCCCTTATTTTTCAGAGAAAGAAGTAAGAGCAGCTAAGAAGCATATGAAGAAATGCTCAACATCATTCGTCATTTGAGAGATGCAGATGAAACCAACACTGAGATTTCATCTCACTCCACATAGAATGGCTGCCATTTCAGATTCAGCCAATGGCAAATGTTGGTGAGGCTGCGGAGAAAAAGGAACCCTTCTCCACTGTTGGTGGGACTGCAGACTTGTACAACCCCTGTGGAGATCAGTTTGGAGAATCCTCAAAAAGCTAGGATTGATGGTCCCATTTGACCCGGCCATTGCCCTGCTAGGTATATACACACAAGAATTAAAAGACTCTTATCACAGTGACATATGTGCACCCATGTTTCTAGCAGCCCAATTTGTGATTGCTACATCTTGGAAACAACCCAAGTGTCCATCAACTGGAGACTGGATCAAAAAGCTGTGGTTCTTCTACAGAATGGAATACTACTCTGCCATAAAAAATGATGTTTGAATCATTTCTACTTAAATGGACATACCTTGAGGATATCCTCATAAGTGAAATAAATAGGTCACAGGTAGGTACATCTCGCATCTTTTCTCTGGTATGAGAAAATGAAGATGTAAATGAGTCCTAGCATTGTATGTTATATATTGTGAAACAGAAAATGCTCAATGTAAAATAAGGTGAAAAGGGACAATGTTGAGATTGTAACAAAAAAGTAAGGAAACAAATTTTATGTATATGAGGCGGTGGTAGGGTGGGTAGGGCTATGGGAAAAAATGAGAATTAAGTTGTGTCTTATACTGGTACAAATCCCCATTATGGAGTGCAATCATGATGTGTATATTGAATGTACCAATAAAGATTTAAAAAAAGAAGTATTACAATAATTTCCTCATATTCTAGAAAGTTATATTTCTCATTTATCTGGGTGGCCATACTACACTCAACTGTATACTCAAATATCTTCCTAATTAATCTTTCCTGGTACATCCTGAAAAGTTTACTGCTACTGGTGAATCCTGAAAAATTTCTCTTTTCATAATAGTAGTCAACAAGCCAGTGCACTTGTTCTAGAGAATGGGGGGTGAGGTGCCCTACTTCGGTCTTGGAGACCTCCTCAGACCTAGCCCAGTGACAAACAGATATTTCTTGGTAGTGTTTCCTTTAACTACTAAAACCAATGCAATGCTTGCTTGACCCAATAGTGAAGCTTTTTTTCCATTTTGTTAAGGTTCAGGTTTGTCTTTTTAATTGTCAAGCAAGCTTCCAGGTACAGCTGTCTTGGTAGTGAAAACTTGTAGAAAACAAATGAAGATATTCCCTTGATTTCCTCACCCACTAAAATAGTTTTTATTTGATCATTCCTAGTTGTTCACAACATTCAAATATGATAAAGACAGCCTTCTCAAATAGAACATGGCTCTCTTTCTACTACAAAGTTTTCACATCATGCTTCTGTTAGCTATACAAAGCCTTTTCATATCTCCCAGTGTTGCTAGGTCTAACTAACCCTAAGACACACTGGAAAGTGAGCAGTAGAAGGTACAAGATTAGATGTTGAGAGAAGAGAAGAAAGAATGAAAAATGCTATTTGTTGTTCACATATTTTTCAAAAGCTATACTAAATGAGGTTACAGTTTCACTTCCTCTGTTATGTGGAAGTGACTAGAAAGGTAAAGGTGCTCAAAGAAAAACATGTCTTACACAGGTATTGCCTTCAGAGCTTTGAATGAAATGAGTATTTTCTAATTACTTAGGTTTTCACCTTTTTTATAGTAGGCTTCACCAGTCAGCCCTTTATAACCTCCCCTCATTTTCTACTTTGCACTCCATCTTTATATTCTTGTTCTTTTGTTTTTAGTCAAATCTTTATTGGTACATTATGAATATACATCATCATCGCATTCAACATTGAGAGTTTGTACCAGTATATGACATGACTTGATTCTCATTTTTTCCTTCCCCCACTCCCTATATACATAAGCTTTTTTTCCTTTTTTCTTTATTACTGTCACATTCTTTTCCCCCTCATTATTTACTACAGGTCAGGATAAAGGAGCAGACATAAGCCTGAAAAACTGGATGGCACATTTTCTCTTTCAACTTTTGTCATGAATGTACAGTTAGAAACCAATGACCAGAGTCAGTCCCTCCTTTCCCTTCATTCAACTGTAAAAACCAACCTAATGGTTGCCCATGTTTTTAGTACCTGTATTCATATCTGTGACAAGCACTGAATTCAAACTTCTCATGGGCACAGATGGAAAGTAAGACAAGGTTCTCAATAATTACACAAAAATGAAAACACAGGAAACAAGTAGCTCATTTTTGCTAGAAGCCACATTAGACCAAATTATCTTAACAGTATCTGAGCAGCTAAAGAACTCTCCTCTCTCTACCCACGCTTTCAGGAAAGAAAAGCAGAGCTCTTAAAGGCCAGAGGCAGAGAAACAGGAGAATAAAGGGCAGTAGAGACTGGATTCTTCCAATTATTGGCCTCATTATTGAAAGACTTTCCCTTCACATTATTTTGCATCTGCTTTTAGCAAGCTGAGTTGAAAAGCAGTTTCACCTTGCTCTGTGAAAATAAGAACCTGAATCCCCAGTTGGAGAAAAAGAAATGTGTACAAGCCTTCATTATTTAAGCACACCTTCAATTTCAGACCTGACTAAAAATGTGAATAGCAGGGAAACACAAAAGGATCTATTCTTTGTGCCCATCTGAAACCAGGAAGTGAGGAATCCCACTGGAGGGAGCTTATTTCTACTTGGTCCCAAACCCAGTTTCCAGATGAAAGAGCTTGGAGAGGTGGATTGAAGCCTTGCTTTGTTAAGCAAATGATGGGCTTACCTCCAACGCTTCATCCAGCAGGCCTTGTTCTTTCTATTCTGTTCTGAACCAGTTTCAAAAGCAAAAGGGTGTTTGTTGTTTGAGGACTAGATGCTGTGAAGGAACTCTGGAAACCAAACATTCCCAGCCACATCTCTCACATACCAATGTCTCCAGCACTCATCTGACTCCCACGGATAACTCCAATCCCCATCCACCCTGAAACAGCTGACTACATTTGTGTCTTGTGATAGCATTTGCATTTTAAGAAAGCGGAGTGGCCAACATCAAGTTTTAGTAAAAACCTGAAAATCATGAGAATAAATTAAATTAAAATGCGACTCATGTATAAAACAAAAACAAACTAGAATAGGTCGAATTTCTTCTCTATTTTGGTTATAAAAGACAGTGTAGAAAGAAAAGGGCCAAGTTGGATGGAGAAAAGAGAGCCTAGAAGGTACAACAGAGACCCCCAAAAATCCACTGAGTTGTACTTAAATGAGGAAAAATATATATTAAATAATGTAATTAAAAAGTAAAGCATTTCCACGTTTTTCCTTCTTATCTTACCCTTGCATATCAGAATGTAGACTGACATGTTAGAGTTCCCTTGATGTTTTACAAGTCTGTTTTTTCTTAGAGCCTCACTGATTTAGGAGAAATAACTCCCAGCCTGCTAGATGTCAGATGTTCCGAGTTCATGTTCCCTGAAATGAAAGAATGAATCCTACGGGACTCTTGAGAGGTCCTGGAGGTGGGATGCCACCAAATTTTTGTCGGGGGTAATTTATACAGCAAGGTCATAATGTGGGTAAACATCGGTCAAACTGTAGTCAACCTGTAGGAGTATGAGGATGGCTGCTTAACTAGTACTTATTCAATAGAGCAGCCAGTCCCTTAGCAAGGATATATGAAAAAATGAAGGAATTTTTAGGAAGAAATGTGTCCAGATGCTGTGGTCACCCCCTAGGGTGGCTGATGCCTATCTGGGTTTCCTGCACGGGGCGGTGATAATTATAGTCTAATTCTAAGTTACTGTTTATCCGTTTGCAAGACATGTAGGCCTGACTGTTCCATCTTCATTTTGAGGCTTGGCCTCCTCCAGATGCATCTTCAACCACAATTCTGATGTCTTTATATTTTTCTGCTGACTTTCTTGAGAGCCTGGTCTCTCTTTCTATCTAATTTCTGTCCAACTTAGGTGCCTTTCCAAGGCCACCACCCTTATGAATAGTAGAGTCACACAGTATTCATACTGAGAAGGACATTCCAGGACACTTCGTTCAATTGTATAATTTTTAAATAGAAAATAAAAGTCAAAAATTTCAGGTTATCATTTGTTAGAATTGAGACAAATTATATTTCCATCCTTTTAACCCCAACTCTTCATTTCTGAGTCCCGTATCCACAACCCAGAGACAGAGGTAAAGTAAAAACAGGACAGAAAAAGAAAAAAATCCAGCCTTCCTTATTTACTTCCCCCGACCTCATCTATGGAGTTTCCAAATCTTGTTTGTCGATGTTTTGTTCTCAAAGGAGTAGGAATCTAGTTCTCTCTGAATTGTGTGGAACAAAGAACCTGACTAGAAACTCAGCATAAGAACTCTAATTGTACTGCTGTTTGTAATAAATTTTTGGTGAAAGCACAGAAATAATAATATCTAGTGAGGCAGGGGGTGTAGGGAGGGCAGGAGATGGGAAAAAATGAGAATTTAGATGTGTCATGTACAGGTGAAAATTTTCAATGCTGATTGTGATCATAATGTATATATAAAATGTATCAATAGTCAGTTAAAAACAATATCTAATAAGTCAACTTCAATACATTCTTTCCACTCAATTTTCTTATTTGTGTACCTAATTCTGATCTTTCATACAACATTGTTATTATTAGGTACATTACAAAATTAACATTTTTGACTCTTCCATTGATCATATCTCTAATTTTCTCACAAGAGAAATGGTTATGTGTTGAGCCGAATAATGGCACATCACTACCTGTCGTTGGTGGCATATTCAAAGATAGTATTACATTCTCTGGCTTAGCATAAAAAATGATATTATTTAGACCGGGGGTTTTCATTTAAGAAAGACTGAGATGAGAGAATTTGTAAAGGAATCACTATTGGAGTGCTAGAGTACAAATACTTGAGTATGCTGTAATTATTATTTTCATGCAATCAAAAGGACTTACTGTACATCCAATACATGTTAATCATTCCACAAAAGTGCTGAAAATATGAAGCTCAATAAATTATCATTCTTTTGAGTGGCAAAAAAAAAAGTATGTGTATTGATGGTAGAAAGTAAGTTCCAGAATGAATGTCACAATATAAAACCATTCCTAGAAGAACAGTTCACTTTCTTTTTTTTTTTTTTTTTTAGGTTTTTTGAGACAGGGTCTCACTTTGTGGTTCAGGCTGGCCCTGAGCTCAGCCTCAAACTCACATCACAGCAATCCTCCTGCCTCTGCCTCCCGAATGCTGGGATTGCAGGCGTGAGCCACCACACCCGGCACTGTGGTATGTGGTACTGGTTGCTGCTGGGCGTGAGTCTCCACACCCAGTATTGTATGTGGTTACCGGGGATCAAACCTGGGTCCTTGCACTTGCAGGACAGGCGCCAGAATCACTGAGCTGACTCTCTGGCCCAACAGTTCATTTTCTAAAGAATAGAGAAAGAAGCAAGCACAACTTTGTATCCCTGTTCTAGGTCTGTCTCCACTATCAGTCTCCAGACTTGTATAACTCTCCAAGAAAGCTAGGTGTAACCAAATAATTCACTTAGGTATTCATTTGTATTAAACTTTGCCAGGTTACTCTTAATTTTAAAGAGAAGGAAGAGGAATACTCAACCTGTATCAACAGGAACAGTTAGAAAAATCTTCATCCAGGGAATTTATAAAGGCTAGAATTCTCAATAACTCCATCCATATATAAGTTTCTTTGTCTACAAAAGAGTAAAAAGATGGGGGCCAGGGAGTTAGCTCAGTGGTTCTGGTGCCTGTCTTGCAAGCACAAGGTCCAGGGTTCGATTTCCTGGTAACCACAAACAATACTGGGTGTGGAGACTCACCCCAGCAGCAACCAGTACCACATACCACAGTGCCGGGCGTGGTGGCTCACGCCTGTAATCCCAGCACTTGGGAGGCAGAGGCAGGAGGATTGCTGTGATGTGAGTTGGAGGCTGAGCTCAGGGCCAGCCTGAACTACCAAGAGAGACCCTGTCTCCAAAAAAAAAAAGAGTAAAAAGAACGAATCAAGATTGTCATTGACTACTGTATTACATGTTTTCTTGTTTTTCTATCTAATGTTCTGATATCCGAAGCCTTGAGATAGACCTAGATAATTCTTAGAAGTAGAAAGGAGGTCACCCTGCAGAATGCCTTTGTTACACAAACCAACCAATTTGAAATCCATGCCTCAGATGACATGTTAGATGAGAAATGTTTCATAAAATTCTCATGTGTTCAGAAGTGAGGTGGCTAGGCCAGCGAGTACTGTACTCACATAGGTTAATCCACTGATGAGCCCATAGCTGAGTGGCCTATTATGATGTGGGGTCTTCTCAGAAGGAGTGGGCTGAGAGACACGGGTTAGAAAGCTCGATCTCTCCCCAGCTCCTCCCTTCTCTTTCTGCTTCCTAGCTGCAATAGTGGGCACAGCTTTTCCCTACCAGACTTTCCCACTACATCTTTCTGCTTGGAAGTCAGCAGACTGTGGACCAAATCCACTAAAAATCATAAGCCAAAATAAACTTCTCCTCATGTAAGTTCTGAGCACTGGTTATTCTATGCCAGTGACAAGGAAGGGACTATGACACTCTCCTTTGCAAGACATTAACCTTCTGCGCAAATTTCCCCAAGGTCAGTCATCAGACAATGAAAGAGCCATCAGACAAAAATGAGAAATAAAACAAATATGTAATCATCGGTCCCCTTTGCACTTTTTCCTTCTGTGAACAATAATAAAGTCTTTGTCGCTGTTTCCATCATTCTGCTTGTGACAAACTTCTGCAAGTCTGCAAGCTGCTGTTGCACCACCCTCTCTCAGAAAATGCGAGGAATGTACTGTCTTCTCAAGGGCAGATGTCTCTATAACCTCTTCATATCTGAAAACACCATAACCTTGGGAACACTTGAGAGTAGTTCCCCCAAGTTCACATCAAGATCTACAGCAAACCTTAAATACAGATTCAATTGCAAGGGGGAACCTAGAGCTGCCTGTTCACACTGTAGTCTAGTCACACACAGCATCTTCTGAGAACAATCATAGGATACAAAGGCACAAGGTCAGACAGGTTGTCATATCACAGATTTTATATTCTCTGTGGGCATAAGGAGCATGGATACATCCACACAACCTTCACAAGCCAGGACTAAGGTTTGAGCAGAACATTAATACATATTGAAAGAGAACTTTCCTAAATCATATTAATGAATTAATTGTGGTGCTATCAATAACAGGTTTTGCTATTTTGACCAACCTCAAAATTTGTTTCATTGACAATAATTAACAGAAGTTGTTCAATCTACTGTACATGGAAAAATAGAAAATTAATCTAGAAATGTGTTTCTCAGTCAAGTCAGTCTGATTAGTTTTCATTGCCTATGATGCAATGAGGCAGTCTCTGTAACATGTCCAAAAGTTATTCTGAAATGCATTCATGCCTTCTTCAGTGAATGACTTCAAACTTATCTTTTCTGCTTTCAGTAGAGTAGAGAGGCAAATAAGGAGTTTAGGAACAAGAAAGTTGGCTAGAAGAACAAAAGGACTAAATTCAAATTTGAAAGATACAAACATGAGAAAGGGATGAGAAAGAGGCAAAAGGAGAAATATTATATATCTTTTCATTTGAAAGTCCTCTGGGCCAGTCTCTTCAGAATTGACTAAAAGTAATTAGAACCTCAAATCTCTTCCAGCAGTGAAACTGTAGTCCTTGAAAGACATGTGAGAAAGATTTATCATATTCCTGAAGACTTTTCTTCCAAAACATTTTTTCTTAAAAGTAGTTAAATTTTAATTACATTATTGTTTTAATATTTTAAATCTTTATTGGTACATTATGAATACACATCATCATCTCATTTAACATTGAGGGTTTGTACCAGAATATGACACAACTTGATTCTCATTTTTTCCCTTTTCCCCCCAATCCTGCCTCCCCCACCCCCTATATGCACAATTTGCTTCCTTTTTTCTTTATTATTACCACATTCATTTTCCCCTTGTTATTTACCCCTACACTCTCTTCCCTTTTAAATATTTTCTCTTTCACAATATCAACTATACATACATTATTTTAGTAACTCTTTCAAACCAACATTTCCACATGATTGTTTTATTAGTTGGTAATTATGTACAGTGAGTTGCCAGTTGTATAATTCCAACTCTTTTCTAATTCCATTTAATCAATAAAGATAAATAACTGTCAGCCTGCACTATACATTTGATTAATGCTGTCTATAAGCAAAACCTCCATCTACATCCCATTATTTTCCTGTTCATTCTAAGAATACATAAGATTCTTTACTCACCATAAAAAGTGCTCATGTCCTCATAAAACCAATGTGATAAAAGATCAAATTATTTCATTTCTTTCCACATCTGGTGTCTGTGCTATCATGGAAAGCCCTATAAAATATTTTTTTTGTCTTCCTTCTTGTTTTCTTTCTACTTCGTTCTCTCTTCTTCAGTTTCTGGACCCTAAGTGTTTAAAATAAATACAAGGGGGAGGAGTCAGGTAGAAGGACTTTCTTTACTAGCTGGTACTTACTTGGCACCATCTGGTCCCTCCTTGGACCTGACAAAGGCTTAAGTCTTCTTCTGTCCTAGGTACATTCAGGGCTCACTGGAAACTCTCCATTATGTGTTCAAGGTGACCTTGACAATTGTGGCAGGTTGGCTTAACTTCAGTGTCCTTTGTGACAGTAGGCCTCTGAGCTCCCTTTTTACTACAGCATTTATGTTAGAAACTTGCCATAGCAAATTTCTCTGGATCTTTGAGACATAAATCTCCAAAAAATATGATCATTAAGAAAGACAGTGCCTCCCTCCCTGGGTCTCTCAGCCTCCAAGAGCACTGAGTAGCTCTAGAGGTTTCACTGACCAACTTCCTCCTAACATCCTCCAGTACTTTTCCACCCATGCACACCACTTAAAAACTCCCCTGCCTTTTGTTTCCCAGGTTGAGTTCCATCTCCCTTATTGTAATCAATAGTTTTGACCCTTTCCCTAATGATCTTGGACAAAATCTTCCCTGCTGTTTTTCATAAGCATTCACTGACATATTTCTTTTCTGTGATATTCTGTGAATGTCTCAATTGTTTTGGAGGCTGAGATGAATGTCTTTGTATCCTGGCTTATACTTTATGACTCCTTTACCAGCCCTTAGGTAACCCTAGAATATAGACTTGCTGATCTAGAGACAACATTAGTGGGATATTGGCTCCCCAGACAATGCATTGGTTGTGAAATGAAGGTCAGAACGCAGCACACCCGAAGCATAGAGGCAGTGAGACAGAACTCTCTGAGAGCAGCTTGAACCAACAATGTTCTATGGCAGCAATTACGCTATTCACCTCAAAATCTCCAGCTAAAAAACTTTGAGACATGGAATTTCGAGTCTCTCACCTCTGCTTTGTAACTCCTTGAGTTTTTTTAGTGAGGCTGTTAGAGCTGTACCGAGACTGTCTTTTTAAATCCATTATAAAATGGAACACTGTCCTACCAAGGAGACCTTGATGGAAATAAAGATATATTTATTGGTCCAATTTAATATCTATACTCTGTAGTCCTATTTAGGTGGTTCTCTAAGAGCCTCCCTTGTTAAAATCTTCTCCTTATCATACCTCAAACAGACCAACCTGTCTTGAAAGAAACTAGTCTGCTACTGCATGTATGCCACCTGAAGAAATTCTAAAATAACCAATGAAATGAATCCCCATCAGAGTCCTTTACCTGGAACTAATGAACAATGAAGAAAATTAGTGGAAGTGACTGTCCAAAGGACATAGAAGTGTGCCGTCATAAGAAAGGAGAAAATTTAAATTTATACACATGCCCAATCTATATTCCTTCTAAACATATCCCAAGATCCAAGCCTGTATGTGTAACAGTTAATTTTGTACAAATCTGAGCTTCTTGTCTCACAAAGTTAAAGAATGAAATCAGATACAAAAGGAGAGTTAGGATATGGTTTATTGGAAAGAAGAAGAAAAACAGCTGTCAGTCAATTCACACCACAAGTGAATTACATAAGTGTAATTATTACTATGCTTTCTTTGATTTGGTCTTATATAGATGAGCAGAGTGCAAGAGGCTTTGGAGAGTTGACAGAAAATCAGTTGCTTGACTGGACCAGTTCAGTGAGAAATGGAATGGAGCCAAGCAATATGACAGAAAGAGGCATACTTTAAAATACCACAGATTATTTGGGACACTGAAATAAAGTAGAGAACCATAAATATCACCTGCAAACTGGGCATGATGGTGCACATCTGTCACCTCAGCTTTCTGGGAGGATAAGCCAGAAAGATGGCAAACTCAAGTCCAACATGGGTAAATTATGAATTGTAAGAGAAAACTACCCTGAGTGCTGATAGATAGATGATAGATAGATAGATGATAGATAGATAGATAGATAAGATACAGTGCTTTAATCTCCCATCAAAATACACCCTCGCACATTAAACATACTTATCCTACCATTCTTGACACTTTCTGGCACAGTTCTGAAAGTTTTCATTCTTGTCTTTGGTTGCATTGTTGTGCCTACCTTGAGATGTTGGATCAATTTAAAGTGCTTAGCATTTATGGCCATTTAACTTTGGGGAAGATCCAAAAGTCACACAATGGTAGGCCTGGTGACTTAGATAGATGAGGATGTACCATGTTTTTACAAACTGGCTTTTTTGTTGGATGGCCTCAGCAGCTGCATTCATGGGATTTTTTTTAAAAGCATGTCTAGTAAAGACACTCCTGACACTCAGGGGACTTCTAGAATAACTTCAGGGTGACCAACCAGGGTGGAATAAGCATAGTGAAGTAGAAGGTGAGTATTTTCAAAAGGATTACTGCCAGTTGTCTTTTGAAGATAACTTTGAAATTTAAACATTCAGTATATATTTCAGTCAGACCTTGTAAAAACTTAGTGAGCTCTTGTATTGAAATGAAAAAAGAAAAGAAGAGAAAATAAAAGAAAAGCTTAGTATGTATCTCTTTATGGAGACCCTGGGTTCAATCCCCAGCACACCCCCTCTCCCAAAAGTCATCTCCAATCTAGTTCAACCTCAAATTCGGTCAGAAACAATTAGCAAATGCCAGTATATATTTGTATGCATAGAAATGCTTTACGTCTACCTTTTTTCTTCTAGAAAGAGGAGAAATTCTCAGTTCCAAAAAAGGTGATTTGTGTTACAAAAACACAAAATATATCTTTTCTTATTCTCACTATTTCCCATGGACAGGGTTTTCATTTCCCAGTGGTGGCAATGGAGTCAAAGATATGGAATAGAAGATAAAAAATGCACTGTTTCTTTCTCTTGCTTAGTTTTTTAACAATGTCAGTGTTTTCATTTTTATAAACTTTCCAAAGGCAGAGACTATTTGGATTTGCCAGTATCCCAACACATAATCCTCCATTTGTTAGGTTTATGCCCAGACTAGTATTCTGTATCCTTTTTCATTTATCCTTTTGTGTCTCTTTTTCTTCCCAGGCTTGTGGCTTAGCCTTTCACCAGTACTAAGCACATTATCTATTCCTAAAAAGGTTTAGCTGTAATTGTCTTTCTAATTACTTAGATTGGTGGTTCTTGATCTTCTTTGTATAGTTGGATTGCCTGCCACACTTCTTAATAAATTGGATACCTGGGTTGTACCTTAGGAGAGTCTGAATAGTTGATCTGACTGACTACTGATCTGACTGAGGTTATCACTCCTGTACCTTGAAATTCTCCCCAGGAAACCTTAAATCAAAGGTCTCCAGCTCTGGTAGGAAGTGGGCCTCAGGGTCATGGTGAACTGCAGAAAGCTAACAAAGCTTTATCTGCCTTTATAGACTCTTCACAACCCTGGACACCTCCTCCTGTCAGGCCAACAGCAGCATGAGACTGTCATGGGAGTGTGGACTCTACTGTGAGCTGCACGCATAAGGAATTTAGTTTGCAAGTTTCTCATTAGTGTGATGGTGATGATCTAAGGTAAAGCAGAGGTGATGATGGCAGCACTGGGGAAGAGCTGTGAATACAGATGAGCATTCACAGGAAGGCTGGACTACACAGAGACGTAGTCAATCACCTGCATGCAGACTCATAGCAGAACCCATTCCGCGAGTGGCAGGTAACATGACCCACTAGGTGGCAGGCTTTAGGGTGGAAGAGGACTCGACACACTTCAATTGTATAGCTAGCCCTGGAGACAGGCTCTAAGTGAGAATCCACCACTTATTTTAGTTCTCCTGTGGCTGGTCCATTATTTTATTAATCACTTCCATCCATAATTCTTTCCTGTACTGCACATTTATCCCTTATACAGTTGTTTGGTTAAATCTTCAAGATAGCACTAGCCAAAATGAGTAAAAATCGTCACTGGAAAACTTCTTTGATAAGGGGAAAAGACCAAATGATGAAACTCCAGAAGATCCTCAGACTGCCAACAAAAAGAGGGCTGGATTATAAAGAAAATACCAACAGTCCTACTAAATTACAGTCTTACTGCCCAAGATAGTTCACCTTCTCCATGACTGCCTTGTATACCATGTGATCCTGACTGGCCAGTGAAGCCATGAAACCTTCAAAATGACCTCACCACTTAGATACCAAGCACTTTGCTTTAAAAGACAAGCCTTTGAAGCTTATAAGAGATGAACGTGAAGAATGGAGACAATTAAAGGGTACCATTTCATCAAATATATCTTCAGTGAGAGCATCATTCTTAGTGGCCGGCTGCATTGTTAAAGCTGAGAAGTCCTTTATTATTGGTGAAATATTGATCCTGCCTGTCGCTAAGTACATTTGTTGTGAACTTTTAAGAGAGGCTACTGTTCAAAAAGTAGAATGTTTTCTTCTTTCAGCCAGTTCTATAATTAGATGATTTGATTAAATGTGGAGAATGCTGAGACACAATTATGAGAGAGGGTTAGGAAGTCATCAGTACAGTGATGCATCTACGGATGTTAACAAGGTAACAATGCTTGTTTTGCACAATACAGTTTTCATGAGAGTGTGTATACTTTTACTGTCAAACAACACTATAGCTGTCAAACTATTTCAAGTCTTTAAATGACTACATCTCAGGAAAACTAAATAGGTTGTTTTGTGTCTGTATATGGATGGATGGAGTTGCCTTACTCAATGGCTTTCGTATCTAAAGGTGAATCTGTATACTGCTTCATCCATAGAGAAAGGCTGGCTAGCAAAAACATGTCACCCAAACTTAACAACTTTTTGTAGGATGTGATTTGTGTCATCAGCTACATTCAATTACATGCCCTTAACTCATGACTACTCACACAGCTTGATTAGGAGTTTGATGTGGAGTTACACATCTCTTATACACAGATATGAGATGTTTTATAAAGGTAGATCATAGGCAAGAGTTAAGTTATAAGACCCCCACCAAATATTTCTTTTAGAAAACAGTTACCATAGTGCATTTCATAGGCAGCTCTCAAAACTTGCTTACTCTTGTGACATATTAAGCTTTCTATCATTTCAGAGAGAAATAACATATTCAATTCAATCTGTCACTTCAAAGAGAAAGTACAACTATGTTCAAGTCAGTAGGTAAAGTGGCTGCATTCAAATCCAGATCAGAATTTGGAGAAATCAGTCAACATTGGAATTTTTGACATGGTTCAAAATATTAACAGATATTTTGAAAAAAAATGAGTCAGGTATTTTCTTTCTCTCAGTCTTTTTTCAACTTATTTCAATTTTTGAAAGAATTTAAGTTGTTACTTCCCAACCACAAAAGACCTACAAAGTAGAAAAGAATGGATCTTCTTCCCATTTGTGAATAAGCCAGGTGAGTCAACTTTGTCTATGCTGAAAGATAAACTGCTTGATATTGCAAATGATGGTGACCTTAAAAGTATGTTTAGACAACTACACATCCCCACACTCTTTTTTTTTTAAGGTTTTTTTGAGACAGGGTCTCACTTTGTGGTTCAGGCTGGCCCTGAGCTCAGCCTCAAACTCACATCTCAGCAATCCTCCTGCCTCTGCCTCCCAAGTGTTGGGATTACAGGCGTGAGCCACCATGCCCGGAACTGTGGTATGTGGTACTGGTTGCTGCTGGGCGTGAGTCTCCACACCCAGTATGGTATGTGGTTACCGGGGAATTGAACCCGGGCCCCTGAGCTTGCAAGACAGGCATCGGAACCACTGAGCTAACTCCCCGGCCCACATCCCCACACTCTTGATTAAAATCCTGGTATATTGTCCTGAGAGTGCCACAGAAGTACTGAAAAGCCTGCTTCCATTTACAACATTGTATCTTTGTGGATCATGGTTTTCTGCAGTGACAGTAACCAAAGGACATGATAGAATAGAATGGCCATAAGTACCACACCTCAGGTGTCACTGTCTCCATGCATCTCTAGATGAGACTATCTGGTTAAAGGAAAAACAAGCTCAGGGTTGTTATGACTTCTTTCTTGATGTCTCTACCAAACCTCACACAGTCATAGGTGGAGCTATTTCTGGAATTGATTCATGGAGCAATGCTCGGCTCAAGAGTACTAGGATGGAGGTGTGAGTGCTACCTGTCCTAAGTAGTCTGCATAAAACAAAAGAGACAAGAAGAAGCTGTTGAGTTCCCTTGTCACTTTGCAGTTGTCCATCTACCATTAACTGTTGCCCTTTTGGCACCCCGCCTTGAAGCCAGCTGATTACAGACTGAAAGCTCTACGGACTGTAAGCCAAATAAACTTTTTCCACTTTAACTCTGGAAGTTTCCCACTTTAACTTTTTCTCAGCATGGGACAAAAGTAACTAAGACAAATGTTTTTTACTGATTCTGTCTGATAGCTACATATTGTAAAATTATTTCATTGTATATTACATTGCAATACCATTAAAGTACACAAGAAATGTTATGTGCTTGACTATTCTGAAACTATGACCATCATAACCTCTTGGTTCAAAGAAAAGTGGTCTTCAACAAGACTGGCCCTCATGCCCACTGCCTTGGAGGAAACCAAAATGAATAACAGTGATCCAGAGTTAACATCATCAAGCTAGTCCTGTGGAAGGTCTTGTAATTTAACTTATCACAGACCGTGAAAGCCCTCTTAACCTGTGTTTTTGCCAGTTAGAATTGGAATTACTTTATGCCTTTTACTCCATGGTTTTTTGGCAAGCATGGAATTTTTGAGATAACTTAGCTCGATTTTGTCAATCTAAAGAAAAGTAATCTAAAACCCAGAGAAGGAAATACTTTACTCAATATCAAATACCCAGTAAATCAATGGTAGGATTATATTATACAATATTATTTAAAATATGGTTTTACCCCTTTATTTCCAAATGCCCTAATATGTATTGTTAGTTCTCTATCTCCCCACATCTGTATTTTCCCTTCTGTTTTCCAATGTACAATAATAAAAATATTAAATTCTATGTTAATTTTTTTAGTATCAAGGGCTTTGAAGTAAAATGCCTACTCTCCCTCTGCATCACAAATTATCTTCCATAAATTTTGTTCCCTCTAGAAACTTCACCTCCAAATCTCCAAATCTTACCTTTGTAAAAATAATAACACAAACTCCTTAAAGTCTTAGTAGGCCAGAAGACTACATGAAAAGTGAAAAATATGAATAGCATAATTACTTTGAATTTATTACTAGTATAATGAAACTTGAGTGAAATTTTTCTCAGCATGCCAAACTAAAAGCAAAACATACGCTATGAGCGCCACCTTCTGGAAAGATCATGACAACTTGGGAAGACATGCTTCCTAGATGACCACGCACAGTATTTAGCATTTATTCTTTATTTTATTGATTATTCATTTATCTATAATCTTTCCACAAGAGAGTTAATGTAGTTTCCAAGATATACAAAGACTAGAAACTTCTGTTTCAAGTATGAAAGGATGATAATCTGAAATATACACTGGAAAAGAAAATACAGAACACAGAAGAAAAAGGATACATTAACAAACAGGGTTTCCATGAAGCAGCAGAGGGGAGCTATAAATTGAGTTGAAGCTTTGGGAAGGACTAAATGATGAGTTTATCTAATTGCATGTTAAGTCTGAGTTGCCTCTCAGACATCTATGAGGAGTTATCAAATACATACACTGGATGTGTAAACCTAAATCTGGTCAAAGAGATCTGACAGAGAGACATAGTTTTGAAGATAATCACATATGGTCACTGAATTTCTGGTCTGCAAGGACTACCTAGAAAAAGCTGGGAGAATGGGTAGAAAAGACAACCCAGAATAGAATTCTGAGGAATATTTATGTTTAAGTGATGGTCAGTGTTCTAGTCCATTGGTTCTCCTATAACAAAACACCTGAGAAATGATTTACAAGGAATGGGAATGTATTTTTCACAGTCTGGAGGTTGGAAATCCATGATCAAGTCACCTTCTGGCAAAAGGCCCCGTCTCGGCTTCCAAGATGGCGCCTTATGTGAAAAGCACCAATCAGGCAAAAATAGGCTAAAGCAATTTCTTCTAGTCCTTTTGTAAAGCACTAATCAACTCCCCAAAGCCCCTTTTAGATGGTTACAATGGGGAATAACTTTCAACACATAACTCTTGGGAACATTTATACCATATCAATCAGTATAATGAATATAGCCTTTGGCGCCAAAACAGGTGGTTTAAATCCCATGTAATATACACTAAGGACAATATTTAAGTCACTCTGTCAGTGGGGGTGAACACATGGCATGCATACAACAGCAGGCTCTTTGTATCATTTAAAGCTCTTTGAATCTTTAGTCAAGAACTCATATAGATTGCAGCTGCCTTGCTTAGCCATGTAAACAGTGTAGGACAGACCAAGACGTGGTTCACAATCCTTATATGCACTCCAAAACTTTCCAAAGAAGCTTCATCCATCTGTATTAAAGTTCCTGAAGACGGCATGAGCAGTGCTTCCCCGAGCCCGCCAGCCACGGTCTCCGTGCCAGCTCCGCCGTTACCCCTGTCGCTATGGCCCATTACAAAGCCGCCGACTCCAAGCGCGAGCAGTTCCGGAGCTACCTGGAGAAGTCGGGGGTGCTGGACACGCGGACCAAGGTGTTGGTGGCCTTATATGAAGAACCAGAGAAACCTAATAGTGCTTTGAATTTTCTGAAGCATTACTTAGGAGCTGCTACCCCAGAAAATCCAGAAATTGAGCTGCTTCATGTAAAACTGGCAGAAATGAAAGAAAAATATGAAGCTGCTGTGGAAGAAAATAAAAAACTGAATAGGATTCTTCTCAGTTGAAAAGACACTGAAAAATGGTTTTGTATGACTGGAATAGTTTGTATAGTATATAATCCTTTCTGAACAGATGCTATAAAACTTTTAATATGTTAAATTCACCTATCACACTTTAACTGTTATAAACACATATACTTAGTAAATCACCAATAAAAACTCAATATAACTTTCTTTGGGTCTGAAAACAGGAAAATCCAAAGTAAATCCTGAAGGAAACCTAAACAGCCATCTAGCTCATTCAAAGATGTTCTACTTACTAGTCTGATTAGGAATAATAGCACTAGTTATCTTTCACCCAAGGAATTTTAGCATGGAGCTATTCCCTGATTGAGTTCAGGATATGAGCATAGGTTCAACCATGCTTTAGAATGAAGAAGACAGTATTTATTGAATTCTGTGTGACACATGATGCTTTTGCGTGGGTTCCCATGAGTTCTCTGCTCTTTATATAACGCAGAACAAGTAACTCTTCTTTGCCACCACTTTGCCTTAGATAACTGTGTGCAAGCCAGTGTGAACTCTGACACCACTTTTTTCTTCTATGCAATCATGCTCCATCTGATAAGGTTGCCTTGCTTTGCTGTGTACTTTAGTGGGTCCTCATTGCTCATTAGCTTTTGTGTGTTGTTCATTTTGCTTAATAATGCAGATATCCTGATTGTAATTTATATATCTTTAACAGGATCTCACTGTTACCCTGCCTTACTTAGATGTTAGTTTTTAGTATAGACAGAGATAATATAATAACATTCTGGGTTCATGCACAAGTTGGGCTGAAAAGGGGAGTGAGCATTTATCACGGACAGTTAAGAGTTTGTAGGTATAATGAGATAGTGCTTTTTTCCCTTAAAGTATTTTTCTAGCCTTGAATTCATTTTATCTTCATTATCCCTGTGAAGTAGGTATGACATATACGAGGGGAGGCTGGGTGCTGAATTTTTAGGCCAAAGACTGATACTGATACCAGTTATTTCCTAAATGTAGAACTTTGGGCATGTCAGTTAACCACTCCAAGATTTACTTTCCTCACCGGTTACATGAGAAGAACATCTGTGCTGCCTACCTCACAGGGTTGTTGTGAGGGTCAAATGACAATGTACATTTAAGATTTGTAACCGGTAAAGCACAATATTCTTGGTTTAAAAAAAAAAAAAAAAAAGTTCCTGAAGACAGATTGACCTTGTTTGAGCAAAACATCAGAATTGTGGAGAGATACAATGTTGCATGTTGAGACCCAAAATTATCTTGAGCTATCTTAAGCTCTTTAAAAATAGCCTTTCACTTTTTACCTTTGTCTCTAACCTAGCATTTTCTTGGCTCTTACGTAAACCTTTTAGAATGTCTTGTTAACATTAAAAGACCTCCAGCTTCCACTAAAGCTATAGCTAAGAGTATTACAAAATAACATCTGGATGCTTTGAGGAAAGACTTTCCACTTTACTGTTGCCTGTCTCCCTAATGTTTCACAACTGTATATGTAAAATGTTTTTGTTTTATGACTCTTCAACTATAAAAGCTTGATACATCTCTATGGCCAGAACATGGCATTTGGGTCTGTATTCTCAGACTGTGGTCACACATGTTAGACTTGTTAAAGCAGTGTTGTTATTTTACATTGATATTTCTTATTATTTCTCTTCCTAAACATGAATGCTACCTGAGCTAACTGGCTC
>PVIR01026084.1:0-24247 GCA_004026965.1 Petromus typicus | reverse complement strand
AGGCTGGCCCTGAGCTCAGCCTCAAACTCACATCACAATCCTCCTGCCTCTGCCTCCCGAGTGCTGGGATTACAGGCGTGAGCCACCACGCCCAGCACTGTGGTATGTGGTACTGGTTGCTGCTGGGTGTGGGTCTCCACACCCAGTATTGTTATGTGGTTACCGGGGAATCGAACCCAGGCCCTTGCGCTTGCAAGACGGGCGCCGGAACCACTGAGCTAACTCCCCGGCCCTAAAGTTTTTGATATGAATGAGTTATTACTTGTATTGAGCCTTTCCATTTTAATAAATAACATAGCATATTTTAAAAACTTACTGTACTAAGGAAAAGGAGGGGTTGGAAGGAAAGATACATATTTCAAGAAATTAGCTAAAGTGATTGTAGGGACTAATAAGTCTGAAATAGGTAGGGCAAGCCAACAAGGGTGGAAGCTCTTAAACAAGAATCAAGACTCCGTCTTTACTATCACTCGTTTCTGTCTGAGAAACTCCGATGTTGGCTCTGAAGGCCTTTCAGCTGGATAAGGCCCATTCGCATTATGAAGAGTAGTCTCTCTGCTTTAAAGTTAACTGGCTGTAGATGCTAATACCATCAAAACTGCATGGAGATTAACGCTTGACTGAGTAACGGAATGGCAGAGCCTAGCCAAGTGGGCCTATAAAATTAAACACCACACACATATAAAATGATGTCTTATTTTTGTATATATATTCAAAGTTTATATACTTTACTGTTTTATTTGATTTTGAACTGTACAAAAGTACAGTTCAGAGGGCCAGCTTGGGTAATTTAGAGCAACCCTGTCTCAAAACACAAAAATAAAAGGCTAGAGGGAGATGTAGTTCTGCTTTCTCTGGTTTGCTCTCCAATACTACAAAGACAAAAACCAAACCACCTCTACTGAAATGTTAGCCTGCTCCTTAGTTTCTTACTCTTCAACACTTCCTCTGCCTCCAGAGATCCACTCCTGAGCCCCTGCACAACAGTGCAGTTGGAACCCACTCACGTTTTCTTCCTTCCATTCTCCTCCTCTTCTGTCCTCACCCTCCTTTTTCTGGTACTAGAGATTAAATTCAGCCTTTAGGCAAGCTAGGCAAGTGTTCTATCACTCAATATCTTACCATTTTCCAAAAATAAGTCACCCATTTATGTTCTTGCTTTGATTTGTTTCTTTCTCACAAAAATTTTTCCCTTTCGTTATGGCCTCTCAGTTCTGCTTCTGTTTTTCCTTTTGCTGGATCTTTCCTTGTAGGTTAATGGTGATGAACAACATACTTACATATTTATAACATTCTCACTGGACATTTGTATGTCTTCTTAGGAGAAGTGACTATTCAATACTTTAGCCAGTATATGACATGATTTAATTCTCATTTTTCTCATTCTGCTACCCAACCTACAATCCCTACCCCATATACATAAGCTTTGATTCTTTCCCTTTATTACATTTCATTTCTCTTTGATATATTTTCTATTTCACAATATCTATCATGCATCCTAGAACTCATTTACATCTTCATTTTCTCATGCCAGTTTTAAGAATTTTTCATATATCCTGGGTTCATGTTTCTTACTGCTCATACATTCTTTTCCCATTTTGTGAACTGTCTTTTTACAATTTTTTTTTTTTTTTTTTTAGACAGGGTCTGGCTTTATAGTTCAGGCTGGCCCTGAGCTCACTATGTAACCTAGGTGAGCCTCAAACTCTCATCAATTCTAAAAAACAAAAAACAAAATAAACAAACAAAAACCCCACAAAAACCTCTCATCAATTCTCCTGCCACTGCCTCTCTAGTGCTGGGGTTACAGGCGTGAGGCCCCACAGCCAGCACTGTGGTATGTGGTTCTGAATGCTGGTGGGTGTGAGTTATCACACCCGGTATTATTGTATGTGGTTACCAAGATCAAACTCTAACTTGTGCTTGCAAGGCAGGTGCTGGAATCACTGAGCTATATCCCCAGCCCTCTTTTTACTTTCTTGATGATATCATTTGTAGCACAACAGTTTTTAAACTTAAATGAAATTCAGTTTAGTCTGATGAAGTCTATTTTTTTTTCTTTTGCTGTATGTGCATTTTGTGTTATATCTAGGAAGGCTTTGCCTAATTTAATGTTATGAAGATTTATTTCTGTGTATTCTTCTAAGTGTTTTATAGTCTCAACTCTTATATTTGGATCTATAATCTATTACAAATTAATTTGTATATAGTGTGATAGCAGCCAATGTGTGTGTGTGTGTGTGTGTGTGTGTGTGTGTGTGTGTGTGTGTGTTGTGGCTACCTAGCTATTTCATCATTGGTTGAAAAGTTTTCTTTCTCAAGTGGTTCCTGTTGAAAGTCAATTGCCCACAAATATAAAGGTTGTTCTTTCTGTACATTCAATTATTTTATTCCACTGATCCACAAGTTTGTCCTTAGGCCAGTACCATACTGTCTTAATTACTTGTAGCATGTTTTGTTTTTTTTTTAGGTTTTTGGAGACAGGGTCTCGCTTTGTGGTTCAGGCTGGCCCTGAGCTCAGCCTCCAATTCACATCACAGCAATCCTCCTGCCTCTGCCTCCCGGGTGCTGGGACTACAGGCGTGAGCCACCACACCCGGCACTGTGGTATGTGGTACTGGTTGTGCTGGGTGTGGGTCTCCACACCCAGTATTGTTATGTGGTTACCAGGGAATCGAACCTGGGTCCTTGTGCTTGCGAGACAGGCGCCGGAACCACTGAGCTAACTCCCCGGCCCCATTTACTTGTAGCTTTGTAGTAAGTTTTGATATGTAGAACTAAAAATCCTGTCTCTCTCATTTTTGGCCTTGGGTAAGTTACTTAATTTTCTGTTTGATTTTTTTATTCTGTTCAGTAGGGTAAAGAAGAATTCCTCCCTAGTATATTTTTGAAAGTTCCCACACTTCTAGAGAGAAAAGTAAACTGATTGTTCTGCAGCCACAGAAATTAGTAGGCACATTGTTACATTTTAACTCATTTAATAAGAACAACTTGCTCTGATAAACATTCTGCTGCTAGATAATCAGGAACATGTTTCACATGATGTTATAGAAAAGAGATAACATTGTGAAGTAAACTCGGGAACTACACCTTTTTAATTTCTTTCTCAGAGACACGGAGTGCTCTTTGCCAGTCTGATCCCCAGCGTGCTGAGGTGGAGATCTGTGTGCAGGCTACTTACTAGGAAGTGCCTTTTGAATAACCACCTATAAGTGAAGTGAAATCACCATATCAAAGCCAAGAAGCTCCACGGAGCAATGGAGTCCAGAGCAGTTATTGGAGTTTCATCACAAAAGCAAGATGGATCAAATCAGGGGCCACGTGACTGAATGCGATGTCTAGCCCCCAAGGCTCCTCGTATCCTAGGAGGTAGGGTAACTGAAATTTCTAGTCCTCTGCTCAGATTTTTCTTTCTAGTAACTACTTTCCATTCTGAGGCTATCCAGACTCTCCTCCATAGATTAACATAATAATAAAGATATTCCTATCGCTCAGGTCCAAAGGTTTGGAAGCTCTGAGACAAGTATGGAGATCAAAACCAGATTATCTAGGGCCAGGGATTTAGCTCAGTAGTTCCGGCACCTGTCTTGCAAGCGCAAGGACCCGGGTTCAATCCCCTGCAACCACATACCATACTGGGCGTGGAGACTCACGCCCAGCAGCATCCAGTACCACATACCACAGTGCCGGGTGTGGTGGCTCACGCCTGTAATCCCAGCACTCGGGAGGCAGAGGCAGGAGGATTGCTGTGATGTGAGTTGGAGGCTGAGCTCAGGGCCAGCCTGAATTACAAAAGCAAGATCCTACCTCAAAAAAAAAAAACACTACTCAGTTCTTGTTTCTCGGAGCTCTGATGTTGTGCCCCTAAATGCCTGATGGCATAATTTGTATAGTTGACTATAATACCAAAATGTGGTGCTCTTGTTCAAAAGTTACTAAGAGCTTCAAGGCAGCAGTACACAGCACTAGGACAAGCACAGGACCTTAGGAGCGCAGGTCTCACAAGCCTGCAGAGCCAGCCCTAGCTGATAGGCTTTGACCATATTTTCTGTCTCAAGAAGGGTATCGTCGTCTGTCCAGTTTCCCTGGTTACCATTCTTGACTTTCCTCTCTCTCTCTTTTACAGCTTGTACATCAACAGCTCTAGAATTCTCCCACTTAAATATCTCTCCAGCTTGTCCACACGTCTTTATCTCTGTACCAGGCTGTCCTTGTCCCTAATCTACAAGAGTGCCTCAGCCTCCCACCACTCCCACAAAGGCAGCGAGGGCGAGTTTTCTAAGTGTTAAGTTTCATCACGAACTTTCATCCCCTCCTGGTCTCCCTCCTGCCTTGCGTACAAAAACCTCTGTGACACTCTTTATTTAGGGGATAAAGTTTAAACAGTATTGTGGCTTACTTTTAAAGTTTCAACTCTTATGACTCTCTCCTGGGAGCTTTCTGTTGTCTCTGTTCTCGTGCATTTCCTCAGGCATAGAGTTAGACTTTACAACAACCACAAGACAGGTCACACAGCTAGGACTCCTGGGAAAACTCGAAACAGCTGTGTAGCTGGGGCTGAACTGGCTGGGACCTGGCATGTGAACGCTTTCACAGTGAAGTCCCCTCTCCTTACAGGGAATGCAGTGGGGCAGGAAAGTGGCTCACAGCAGGGACTCTAACACCAGATTATCTAAGTGCTGAATGCTTTTTCACCCCAGTTTTCTCAATTGTAAAGATGGAAATAATACCATACATTATGGCTCAAGTGAGTTAATGTATGCAGAACACTTAGGACTTTCCCTGGCAAGCAGAAAACAGGGCAAGCATTACCAACGTGACTCATATCCTTATCTTCCCACTCCTGTCAGTAAACTGCTTTACTACTCTTTCTCATGCTCATGGCTTCTGTTAATGATGACTTTGGCTTACTTATATGGCCTCTGCATTTTACTTTTCTTCTGTGTTAGTTCTGCTTCTACTCTCATTTGCCAACTACTCAGCTATATCTCAAAACTGTCTAAATTCCATACGAGCAAGAACCTAACTGCCCCAAAATAGCATGAAGTTCCTCAAGGACAACCCACTGCCACCAGCTGAGATAGGAATATAGAGCTAACAGCATGACTTCAAACCACTTCCTTGGCCTCGTCTGTTCTGTGGGCATGTCTAGAAGGAGCCTCTCAGGGGGATCTGTGGATACAGCCAGCCAGAGCTGTTTTGTGTATTTCTTTCACTGAGGGCTTGCAAGTTGAAACCCAGCCTGTGACTGACTTAGTGAGACTCTGCTCAAAATATCATGTATACATATGTAAATGGGCTGGGGAAGTAGCTCAGCATGAAGGTCCTAGGTTCAATGCCCAGTAGCAAAAAAAAAATTTCCTTGAATATTTTGTATTGAAAAGCCTATTGGTCAGCTTTCTGTCACTCTGACAAAATATTTGAGAAATTGATGTAAAAGAGGAATAACTTATTTTGGCTCCTGGTGTCATAGGTGTCAGACCATGGTCACTTAGCTCCTTTGTTTCTGGGTGTGTGGCAAGGCCAACATAATAGTAAAGAACATGTAGTGAAGAAAAGGGGCTCTCCTCATGGTGGTTGGAAAGCAGGAGAAAGAGGAAGTAAGAAAGGTGAAAGCTGGGAACAAAACTCACTCTTCAACACAGCCTGGGGTGACTCACTTTCTCTGACTACCTCCTAAAATTTTCACGACCCTCCAGTAGCCTGTTTAGTTATGAATCCATCAATGGATTGACCCATTGATAAGGCCAGAAACCTCATGAGCTAATACTTCCCAAAAGCCCTCTGTAAACACTGCTGCACTGGAGACAAAGCCTTCAATACACCACTGTTTGGGGGGAATATTTTAGATCCAAAATGAAACAAAACTGTGTCTCTTTATTTGGTATGTCTAATCACTGGCACTTACGTATATGAAAAGACTGGCTGCATTTGTTAGTAAAACATTTTTCTAGGGTCTAAGAATGTAGCTCAACAATAGACCAATTTGCTGATGTATAGAGAGTAGTGAAAAATAAAAACCAAAAACTAAATTCAGCTTAAATAGCAAAGAAGTGCATCCCAGTTACTGCTATACTACAGGTATTACTCCATTTCAATGTTTTAAAAATAACTATCTCTTTTGGTATTTAGGTGCAAAGACTAAGTATTAAAAGCCAGACAAGTCTATATACTGCTAAAATCTTATTGGATGTGCATTACATTGGACCAATCAACTATAGAATAGTATATACATATGTTTTTCTTTTGTATTAAATAATAAAGTAACACTTATAATTTATTAAAATATACACTAAAGTTTTAAGTATTCCTATATGCCATATAAAATACAAGAACAATAGGGGCTGGGGATACAGCTCAGAGGTTCTGGTGCCTGTCTTGCAAGCACAAGGACCCGGGTTCGATCCCAGGTAACCACATACCATACTGGGTGTGGAGACTCACGCCCAGCAGCAACCAGTACCACATACCACAGTGCCGGGCGTGGTGGCTCACGCCTGTAATCCCAGCACTCGGGAGGCAGAGGCAGGAGGATTGTGATGTGAGTTTGAGGCTGAGCTCAGGGCCAGCCTGAACCACAAAGCGAGACCCTGTCTCAAAAAAACAAAACAAAACAAAAATACAAGAATAAATATATAGCTAAAGTGATATGTGTCCTTGCTACTTCATATATTCAATCCCTCCCTCAATACCCAAAGACTGTAAAAAGTATATTTAAGCCAGGAATGATGATGCAGGTCTGTAATCCCAATTATTCTAAATGCTAAGGCAGGAAGACCACAAGTTTAAGGCCAGCCAGAGCAATTTAAGAATTTAGCAAGATGTTCCTTAAAAGAAAATAAAAAAGGAAAGAGATTTAACTCAATGTTAGAGTGTTTATCTAGCACATGCAAGGTCCTGGATTCACTCTCCAGTACAGTACACATGAATGAATAAATATTTACTCCTTTCCTTACTGAATTCCTTTTCTTTGTTTCAAGCAAGTAAACATATATGCATGCTCTATTTCTGGATTCGACTCTATTGAATTCATCTATTTGTTTGTTCTCATGCCAATACCACACTGTATTAATTATTCTTCCAGACTAGGTTTTAGATTAATTCTTGCCACGTATATGTAAAGGTTATTGTATTGGAGAGCTTGCAGACCCCTGCAAACTTGGGAATGGACTCAGGTGTCCTTGAACATGTACCCAGTGGGGAAAATGCCCCAGGCAAACTTGGGAAAGTACATAAGTGTCCTTGAATGTATGGGGGGGGGGGAATGACCCCACCCCCTCTGACTATACATATGCAAAATAGTCACACACGACTTCTGGGAGGGACTGGTCGCACTCCAGAGAATCCGGAAGTGACTAGTAACAGCCTGCAGTTTTTTTTTCTGGAGAGGCTATGTAAGAAGAAAAAAGAACACAAGGCGAGAACGCGCTGACAGAACCCTGCTCTGAGGATCAGCTGAGGCCCTCCATGCTGCTTTTTACTCGTGGTTACAACGTATCGGTGGTGCTGTTTGCTAGAGTGAGGACAAGCTAGACCCTCCGTGCTGTAATCTGTCTGACATTACGGTGTTGTTTTGCTACAGTGGTAATTATATTCTCAATTTTTTTTTGAGACAGGGTCTCGCTTTGTAGTTCAGGCTGGCCCTGAGCTCAGCCTCCAACTCACATCACAGCAATCCTCCTGCCTCTGCCTCCCGAGTGCTGGGATTACAGGCGTGAGCCACCACGCGTGGCACTGTGGTATGTGGTGCTGATTGCTGCTGGGCGTGAGTCTCCACACCCAGTATTGTATGTGGTAACCCGGGGGATCGAACCTGGGCTTTTGCGCTTACAAGCCAGGCGCCGGAACCACTGAGCTAAATCCCTGGCTCCTCTCAAATTATTCTTTCTACAATTTTTACTACTTTACTTTTATATATATATAATATATAATATACATATATATGTATATTATATATTATATACGTGTATGTATATATTATATACGTATATATATTATATATGTATATTATATATACATACATATATATGAAAATTCTCATTTCTGGCGTGTTTCTGTTTCATTTTGCGTATCGAACCTCAATTTCTAAGTAAAGATACACCAATTCAGCAAGATTTCTTCCTTTGCTGAAAAGTATAACATTGTCCTCTAGACCAGTTCTTCCAGATTGTTTGACTATTATAAATCTTTTGCTTCATGATATATATATATATATATATAAAATAGAAATTGAGAGGCTGATATATATATATAGATATATATCTATATCTATATAGATATATATCTATATCTATAAAATAGAAATTGAGAGGCTGATATATATATATATATATAGATCTATATATATATATCAGCCTCTCAATTTCTATTTTTAAAAGTTTAAAAGCCTGGTGAAGTTTTTATGGAACTGCATCAAATCCATGAATCAATTTGAGGAGACTGACATCTTAACAATATTTAATCTTCCAATCTCTAAAATGTTCCTGTTATATATCTCTATTTAATTAGGTCTTTTTAATTTTACTTGGCAATATTTTATAATTTTTAATTATAGAAGTCTTGCATGTCTTTGAATAACTTTATTCCTGGATGTTCGAAGTTATCCTGTGCTATTATAAGTAGTAATTTTAACATTTTCTATTTCCTAATTGATTGTTGCTAATATATAAAAACTTAATTAATTTTCCTACTCATCTTACATCCAGACATTTTTGCTAAATTCAACTTGTTCATTCTAGAAATTTATCTAGGACAACAGGATTTTAGAAGCATATGGTTACATCATCTGTAAATAATTGTATTCCTTTTATTTCTTTTTAAATTTTATTTCCTTTTCTGTCTTTTCCATTTTTATTTTAAAATTAATTTTATTTTACATTTTATCACATTCAACATTGAGGGTTTGTACCAGTATATGATACATCTTGATTCTCATTTTTTCCCATTCCCCTGCCCTCCCTACAACTCCCCACCCCCTGTATACATAAGTTTTGTTTTGTTTTATATCATCATTTTTTTTTCTTTGCCTTCTTTACTAGCCCCTATCCACCCTTGAGGATTTTCTTCCTATTTCACAATACTTATCATACATTTTAGAACACATCTACATTTCTCTGGAATGAGAAACTAGAGGTGTAAATGAGTTCAATTGTATATTTTTTGTTTGTTTTGATGTATGGATGAAGAGCTCCAGTATCATGCTGGGAAGAAATGGTAAATAGATATTCATATGCTGTTTCCATTTTAGGGAGGAAACATTGACTAGTTCACCATTAAGTCACATTATCTGGGGGTTTTGTATTTGCAAAAACAGTAAGTTATCCTGCCATTTCACTTTCTCCTCTCTACTTCTCATGTGAAATGGGCCATAAAATTTCACTGACCATGCATTAACATAGGTCAAAAGACTATGATTCCAGAGGTGCTCAATTTATACACACAGGAATGAAATGTCTTTATTTCTGAAGCCACAGGGTAACAGAGATGAATTAAAACAAATAGGCCTGATTAATTTTCCCTCAGTTTATTCCCACTAGATCACATCTTTGTTTAATACTTCTGTACAGATTTTGCTCATTCTTTATTAAACCTATGCATAACAATGTAGGGCCAAGGATTTAGCTCAGTGGTTCCAGCTTCTGTCTTGCAAGCACAAGGGCCTGGGTTCGATCCCCTGGTAACCACATACAATACTGGGAGTGGAGACTCACACCCAGCAGCAATCAGCACCACATACCATGGTGCCGGGCATGGTGGCTCATGCCTGTCATCCCAGCACTCCGGAGGCAGAGGCAGGAGGATTGCTGTGATGTGAGTTTGAGGCTGAGCTCAGGGCCAGCCTGAACTACAAAGCCACTCTATCTCAACAACAACAACAAAAACAATGTATGTTTCCTCTCTCTTTGGATCTTCATTCCTGATGGCTCTCATGTTATATAAAAATACATTAAATAAATCTGTATGCTTTTTTCTTGTCATTTGGTTGCAGATTCCTCAGCTATGAACCTAGCAATGAATGAGAGAAACTATCATCTTTTAGCATCTTACTAAATTGGCCAAGTTTCATTCCTAGTTTAAAGAATGACATAAGATTTTCTTAAACTTTTTTTTTTTTTTAATATTGGAGATTGAACCCAGGAGCGTTCTACCACTGAACTACATCCTCCTTTTCTTTTACTGATATAAGATTTTGCTAAATTGCCCAAGCTGGCCTTGAACTTGAGATTGCAAACTAGGATAAACTTTACTTTCTGCACTATTTCAGCATAGAAGTCTTGTAGTTATGTCCATTTTCACAAAGTTGATCCACTGTAATTATGTCTGAAATACTTACTGGCCAAAAATACCAACCATACAAAACTCATACATATACAAGATTGCCCATGTGCTTGTCTCCAGGTACCACTCTGCTGAGCGATCACTTCCTGGCCAGTTTTCCTAGAAGTAATCTTCAGCGCCTCTGAAGTGGTATACAACTGTACTTATCCTTTCACTTGTATCTCGGTTCCTACTTTCTACTGTGGTCACTAGAATGAAGTCTTACTTATCCTCTGAATAAATGAGAAGCTTTTTAAAGCAACTCAGGATGATTGTTTCGGCTTCCCTTAATTTCTAAATGATGACCTAAACCATGGTGGTAAGTAATCACCGAAGACTGTGCTGTAATCCTCACAGAAGATAATAGATTCATCTCTCACTATTTTTACTAATACAGCTATTTGATTTTTCTTTTAATGGTAATCTATTAGCTAAGATAAGCTTAAAGTCAACAAATCCTTCTGTCTTTTTCAACAACTTTTTTTTTCTGTTCTAGGTCTCCCTCAACTTCTATTTATGAGACTAGTCTCCACAGTCTATCTGTAGAGTTATAAATCCATGTCATATTTTATCTTTTGAGTCTGTCCTGTGGTCTGTAGAGTTCCTGATCTGTTCATGGGATGGTTTGAAAGAGTGTTCTCCAAAAGTCCCCTCATGAAGAGGCGTGGCCCCTAGAATGACACTACTGGGACTGGTGGAGCCTGTGAGATGTGGGACATAGTGGGAGATCCCTGGTCATTGCAAGCATGCCTTGAAGGAGGCTGTGTATATCCAAGCCTCCTCTTCTTTCTCTTTGCTTTTTGCATTGTGATATAAATGGATGCATCCCACCACACACTCCGGCCATGATGTGCTGCCTTGCCAAGTACTGGCATCAATCTGTCATAGACTAGAACTTCTAGAACAGTAAGCCAAAATAAATAATAAACCTTTTTTCTGACACAGGGTCTAGCTTTGTAGCTCAGGCTGGTCCTAAACTCAGCATTGAACTCAGCAGTCTTCCTGTCTCTGCTGGGATTACAGGCCTGAGCCACCACACCCAGCACTGTGGTATGTGGTTACTAAGGATTGAACCTGGAAGCTTACGCATGAAAGGCGGGTGCTGGAGCCACTAAGCTAAACCCTCGGCCCAAAACAAACCTTGGTTGATTATCTGAAATATTTAATTATACTGACAGAAATCAGCCTAACACAATCAGCTAGCCTCTAATCTGTCCCTCCAGATTTGGTTATATACCTAGCAAACAATCCTTTTATGCTTTCATCAAAGTAGCTAATAAAAATATGATCAATTCATAAATCCTGAGTAAAACTACTGAAATCTTTCCAAGCCAATATGGTCTGATTAATCAGAGATGTTTGGCCATTGTTATTAAATCAACTAGGAATCTAATCCAAATAACTGTATTATTTTCCCTATCACATTTCCTAAACTCATCCACAAGGATATCATGATTGGTTATGGCAGAGTTCATCACTTATTTATGCAAATTGGAAGAATATTTGTATTCAGGGCACTATTGTAAATTCCAATAAATTCCTCAAGACTATAGGTTGAATTGAACTCTGATTTTGTTAGATGTCTTGCTAAACCAAAAAATAACCAGCTATATTACCTTTCTCTTCTACAAGAAAGTGGGGTTAGCTGTACATGCCTTGTTCTTGATAAACCCAAGCTGGTGTCTACTGCCAAATAAAAGGATTCTAGTTTGTTGAGCAATGTCCAACACTCCCAGGACTTGTAATACTTCCCGGCTGTCCTTGTGCTAAAGGAAGGTGTTAGTCATGCAGAAGTAAAACAACTTGGTGACTAACTTCCCGAAATGATTGACAGTAAAAAGGCAGTCCCTAATAGCAGGCACAGAAACTGACATTCCTCATCCTCCGAGACTGCCTACTGATGACAAACACTGAGAGAGACTGAGCCTCACTCTTATGGCTCTCTGCACATGTGCCCACACACAATCCAGAGTTCTGAAGCCTATTAATATTCTCCCACTTAACAGTCCCCGTTAGCTTTCAAATGATATCTTATTCACAAAATCTTTACTATCACTTGTATAAAGTTGTTCCCCAAATGCAAGTTTTTCTAGCATGGCTTTTGATGCTATTTTATGCTACTAGCAATTATTTTGGAGGATGGTATTCAGTATATACTTGATTTGGGCTTTGCTTCTTGTTTGGACAAAATTCATTGTTTTTTTAAGAAAAGTTTAAAATTTCAATTTATATGTAAGTTTTATCTATTCAGATCAGAAGACAATTTCTGAAAACATACATCAATTGATTTGAATTTTTACTTCCTGGCTCTCAGCTCTATTTCTAGGCAGAGTCTATAAATTGTTAATTCATTTGTACAAATTAGAAGAATATTTTTATTCAGGGAACCATTGTAAATTCCAATAAATTCCTAGAGACTGTAGGTTGAACTGAATTCTGTCCTTGCTATCTGTGATTTCTGCAAGAAAATAATTCCATTTAATGGTGGCTTTTTTTTTTTTTTTTTTTTTTTTTTTTTTTTTTTTTTTTTTTTTGTGACATCAAGGACTGAACTCAAGACCTTGCATTTGCCAGGCAGGTGAAGCACCACTGAACTACATCCCTGGTCCTAATGGTAGCTTTATTTTGCATGAAGGGAGCTAAAACAAAAATATTGTAAATCAAATTGAGTTTACAATAAGGTGATTTCCAATATAAAACAGAATTCAGCTACCAGACTTTGACATAACATTTTTCAACTTCCAATAGAAATACTTAAGGACCAAAAGGATAAATACCAAAATCAAAATAAAGATGGACAATCTAACAGACAGAAGCAAAGCAGAACATATCATTAACTACAACAAAACTGTTTAGAACACTTAATCACTGCTCCTTCTTGTGCCACTAGAAAAGGCAAACTTATAGACCACAAGACTACTAGGAACAGCCTTCATTTGCCCTGAATGAGAAAATAAGATTGTAGCCATGAAAAGCCTTAGCCAGTCAGCTCCCCCCATAGGGTAACTGTGTTCAGAAGGAACTGAAGTACTATTTTTTTCCCTAGCCCTCTCTTTACTTTCTTAAAACATTTAGATCACATTACAAAGACTAGGAAAGAACTGGGGTAAAATCTGAGTCATTTTAGTCCTTGAAGTACAGCTTAGAGAGGCCATAGGGCAGAAAGAGCATTGATAGTAGTGGGATCTAGCAATCTCAATGTTTAACAGATCAGAAGGTGTGAGAGGCAGTGGGAGACGAAACCACTTCTTGGGCTAGAAGTTTCAGCAGATTAAAACCCACAAAGGGCAAGGGGTTAGGCAAGGAGCTGCACACTGTCTGCTGACTAGCTACAGCTCTGAGAGGCAAACTCCCAAACGGAAGCCCAAAAGTCTAGTAGTATGCTGGTAAACACACAGCCATCACAAAGCCCTATTTTGTAGTATTTGCCAGTTCCCATGGTGTAAATACTATTGCCATGACGGAGCTCGATTATTACTATCACTGAACAGGAAGGTGCTATAAGATAGATGCACAAACTGATTTGGCATAAGTGGGATCCACCACACTTCTTGGAAAATACTAAATATGAATTAATTTGTTCTCATTCTAGAATGAGTAAAGAGGAGCCCATTTTAACAAATACCTCAGGAATGAGGAAGGATGATGAAAATAACAGTTAAAGGGGATTCGGAATGAATAATTCTAAGCACGTTATAAGCAGCACCTCATTTAATCATCTCTATGAATGGGTGGTGTTATCAACATTTTAAAGCCACCGTCTGAAGTTTAGAAAGGTAAATTAACTTGTACTGCTCTTCCATGAAGATATTAAATAGCAGATTTGGTTTTTGGACTGTTAAACTCCAAAATCCACTTAAACTTGTATGCTAAGCACAAAGTGAACAAGCAATAAATATGCTGGTTTCTTAAATTGTAATGAACCAGTCATCTTATAAATTGTTGTAATTTTTCATAATTTCATCTTTTGAACTAATGAGAGGTTTATGTTTAAGATCTTTTGATTGCTTTTCCCTGACTTGGAATGAGAGAGGACTCTGAGTGTATGTATGTGCATGCAAATGCATATGGGTGTATTGGAAAATATTCACAGAATGGAGGACCGGGGTCATTAAATTTCTCTCCAGTCATAATACAACGGATAGAGATCAGTGGCTGGGACTGATACTACCAAATAAAAGCAGCCCATCATCTATCGGTCTTCGGGTGTTCTAAGTTCACATCAGGGAGTCTTCCTCTTGGGTATTTGTCATCATCTGAGCACTTTAACATTCACAGGGACAAGCCATCCAACACTTGCTTTGTGGTGACTAGATACACGGTGACCTTTATTCCACATCAACATCCCGTGGGCACGCCTGAAGAACTTTAGACATCTGTGCACTCCACCTCCAATACACTCTGATACACTGAATTCCAGAAAATTGCTAACTACAACCTTCTAGCTCTCACATTTTATTCTTCCATTTGGCTTAGCCAAAGGCTCCCCTAGCCATCTAGGGGCTACCCTCATGTTTTCCTCTTTCATGCCCTTTCTGTCCTTTATATTTTCTTTACTCAGCTTAGACTCCTAAATATATCAGTTCTACCATGGTATTGACAGTGACCTCACTAACTTTGTTCCTCTGCCACCCACCTTGCCCCAGGCTTTCCCCCTCTGACCTCTTAGCTTCTGCTGGCTGCTTGAGAACTACCAAGGAGTCAATAATACAGCAAGGTTCTCCAACCTCACCTATTTCTTCCTGACAGTCTCAATGTCCTGCTGTGAGTATTTGGTTAGACTTTTCTCTCTCATTTCCCATGGAAGCAATCCTCCACTTCCACCCTCAAATTTTCTACTTCGTAGTCACTTCCTAGCTTCAGAAGAGGACACTGACTCTACTTCATAGGTGGAGTCAGGAGAGAGCATTTGGCTTGTGGTGTAGTTCACTGACAAGGCCTTACCTAGTGAGCATAAAGCCCTAGGTGTGATCCTCAGAACTGCAAAACAAACAAAGAAGAACTAACACCAAAACCCAGAAGGGAATACTCCACATGTGAGATGTCAGGAAACTACAAAGCCCTCAGTGCACACGCCTTTGGTGTAGGAGCTTCACTACCTCCTCTTTGAAGTCTGTATTTCCTCTGAACTGCCCCCCGAGAACCTTAATAATTTTCACATCCAAGTTAGTCTGTTTTCCACAACCAAACAGATGGCCCTGAAGTCTAACGGTGTACCACCATGACTTCTGACTGGCACACATATTTTGATATTTACATAATGGGACATGTTGACTCACTATTTCACTGTGGCCAGCAACTTTGGTGACCCTGCAAGGACTGTCTCAATCTTCAAGGAAGAAAATTGCCTCTAATATAGCATCAATCTCTCACAAGCCTATCCCACTTCAGCTTTCAGACTTGTACATCCAGAACAATAGACTAAAAAACAAAACAACCAGGTCCCAAGTATTCTTGATCTAGGCTTGGTTGAAACTGCAGTGGTACTAAAACTGCCACGTTTCAACAACAGGAACCTAGGGGAATGAGATGTTGACAAAGGCATTTTGTTTTCCAAAAGAGCTGGCCATTGCAGCTGGTTCTAGAGATAAGGACCAAAAATGGACACTTACTCAAGCAGATATCTTCAGCACACTAAAAATGTAAACATTATCCAGATTAGATGAAGGTTCATTCTTGACAGATTTATGCTTCTTATCATCGTGAAATTGATTCTGGCTAGTGTGCATTTAAGAAGTTCCTCAACTACATTTTGATTTTTAACCACAATGATTGTTTACAACTCTTAATTTTTGGACAGTGGTGTGTGTTTTATTTGTTTGTTTTGAGACATTTTATTTCCTTGTTGTTACAGGAGGTTCCATTTGAAGTTCTTCCTCAACATCCTAACTGGACCTATAGTAATCAGATCAGTAAGTATAAAGGAATTGTAGGATTCTGTTGAAACGGGGAAAAGAATACTCTCTGCTTTCCCTTGACTGGGATTAGTAGAAAAATATACCTCTGGTGCCGTGAACCCCATGTATCCACCACCATACAGTTCTAACAATTATCCACAAGTTGCCACATTTGTTACAGAATATAGTGTGAAAGTTTAGCTATTTTACCATGTGAAATTAGTCCCCTGAGCAGATATCCTGAGGCCTGATCCTAAGGCTCAGGCATCTGCCACCGCACGGAGAGAGCCGTTCTCTCCTCAAAGCTCACAACTCATGGCCAGTATTTCTACTGCTATTATTTTTCTTCTCTGCTTCATTGGTTATGTGTTTAGATTTTTTAAATTTTACATAAATAGTACATATCTACTGTACTTTATTAGAAACGATAGTGTGATGAAACACTGAGTTGTTACTTTTTTGAAATTCTTAGACTCTTCTTACCTCTGAGACAATAGCTTTCCTTAACATTAGCAGATTGGGGCCGGGGAGTTAGCTCAGTGGTTCCGGCGCCTGTCTTGCAAACGCAAGGACCTGGGTTCGTTCCCCCGAAACCACATACAATACTGGCCGTGGAGACTCACGTCCAGCAGCAACCAGTACCACATACCACAGTGCCGGGCGTGGTGGCTCACGCCTGTAATCCCAGCACTCGGGAGGCAGAGGCAGGAGGATTGCTGTGATGTGAGTTGGAGGCTGAGCTCAGGGCCAGCCTGAACTACAAAGTAGAACCCTGTCTCAAACAAACAAACAAAAAAAACCCAAAAAAACAAAAAACACATTAGCAGATTGGTCTATGTCAGTGAATATTTTTCTTCATATTCACACAATAATATAATTGGTTGGGTATTATGACCTGGTCTTTCTTCTCAAACCTCAGCTTTATTTTGTGATGTTGGGGCTGTGACTCTAAACCATATTTCTCTTTTGTTCTCTGGCTTCCTGTTAGGATCCTTGTTGGTTTCCTGTTTGCTAATGAATCCCATGAATATCACCAAAGCAAAACTTCTCCACTCCTGCATCTGGCACTCACAGTAGCTGAATGTGTCTTACAGTTATTGGCCAGATTTCTTACACCGTCTCAGAGACAACAGCACCATTCACCAGGGCCCCTTCTCACAGGTCAAGTCCTAGGCCTAGGGGCTCCTTCTACAACTTCCTAAGCAGAGCCCTCTTATCGGAAGCCACCCTAGTTTCTCTTTTCAAATAACCAACATGATGTCTCTATTCTGATAATGACTGACTGCCGGGAACTGTAAACGATTTACTCAAACTTACATTTACTTACTTGGATTTATGGATGTCTGCCCTGCCCTGTTGATTAACTACTGGCATTATTGTGGGGAAAACTGCTCTGCCCTGCAGGTTTTTAAACTATAAGGATTACTGCAGTAGGAATATTGGCCTTAAGACTTACTGGGATTTAAGGATGTCTGGCCTATCCTACGTAATCTTCAGCTACAGGGGTTATGTGGGATGCCCTGTTTTACGCATGCTAGGATTATGAGTATGAAGGCTTGGTACCAAATAAAGATGTGGCAAGCTTGGGGGATTGGCCTCTTCAGCTGCTGCAGTATTTGGCTTTTTGCTACTGATGCTCAGAGTAGCAAGAGTTGAGCCCAGGACCAGCCTTTTCCTCAACGTTCAGATTTTATTGTTTGTGAGTTATTAATCCCTTTGTGGTAGGACTCAAGGGGGACTGGAGTTTGCTACGAAGATTCTGGCTGCATCCTCTTCCCCTATATCCCACAACCAACACAGATGCAAAGAATGGAATTAGGTGCAATTATATATATTGGTTTATGAAACATGAAGTGAAAAAAGTAAGTACCAGCACAATGGGCCTGATCAGCGCACGTCTGCCCCATTCACACAGAGGTGACACTTGGAAGGAAAAGTTTTAGACTGGCACAAATAGTATTTCTGTCCATGCCATATACTTAGTTTTTCCATTTCGTTTTTTTTTTCCTCTTTCCAAAGGGGTCATTAATCAGTATGTGTCTACTGCTGAGCTGGGTAGTAAAATGAATTTGTCAAATATTCTAATGATTATGCATTTAAAATATCCTTCCTATCTATTTATCTATCTATCAGCTTGATATTTGATATCTTCTAGAAAAATGTAATTGAGGCAAAACAGCTGTGACTGTACACAGCACTGACATAGCATTTGGTGACCTCAGGGATGATTTTCCCAAGTACTCTTGCCTGTTTCACATTTGCAGATAGTTTGGAGAATGGATGAGGAATTATTTAAGTAATTTATAATTCCAAATTGCCTTTCTTGTACATTTCTCCAGTTAACACAAGTTTAATCTCTGGAACCTCTCTTTACTACACAGAGACAAATTAGTAGTCATTTGGAAAAAAAGCCTCCAGCTTTTTATTCATTTTGTCAACCTACCAATTTACTTACATTCTTATTCTTTTAAAAATTTTGCTTCCTTTTACCATCATTAAAAGTGTAATTACTCAGTTAGGTGCTGTGTCTCTCTCCCACACCCCTAAAGACCATCTTCCATGAATTAATTGTTTCTCTCACATCTTTAAATTCTCTCTACTGATTTTCTTCTCTCCGCCTGTATGTAGGCTTAAGTCTCCTGTTTTCAACAAACACTCTTAATCCTATATTCTCTTCTAGTTAACTCCATCCATCTTTTTTTGCCCATCACCTCAAGTTCACTAAAAATGTATAGTTTCCACCGTGGGTTTTCCTCTGTCCCCATTACTTCTCTAAATCTTCTCTTGCCAAATGCAGCAGCAGTTGAAGTTGCTAAACAAACCCAGTGAAGTCTCCTGCACTGAACACCACTGACCTCCTCCAAATGCCTCCCTTTCCAGGCTTTTGAAGCCCTCTATCTCTAGGTTCTTCTGCTTTCTATGCATTCTTTCTCATCCTTTCCTGTAATAATTCTGACCTTCAAATGCCAGTCTTTCCACTCGCCTCAGCTCCCTTTTCCAGTTACCGTGGTGGGGCAGGGGTGCTGGCACCAGCTAATCTTTGCATGTCGTTGGCTTCCAAAGCTGAGTTTCTAGTCAAAGCATTTTCTCTGGGTCCTCTGTATCCGCGCCGACTTGCTTAGACAGCCTAAGAGACACTGCAATGGCAATATATCCTCCTCTGAACTCAGGATTTTTCTTCCCCCTACATTTCCTCTTTGGTTCTGCTATCTGTCCAGTTATCTAAGCCAAATGTTGATGTGATAATGTAAAATGGTGTAATTATAAAACAAAGCCACTCAATATTTAAGATTTATCTTCTACTTAAGGTTGGTTTCAGGGAAGGCCATTATGAGAAGTATCACCAGATCTCAAAAAAAAAAAAAAAAAAAAAGATTCTCTCCTCAACCTCACTTTCCAGTGTTCACATGAATTGCTTTTTCTTAACTTTAAGCTATTTCTTCCTTTTTTGATCTAGACTCTTCTGCTCATATATGGCTCATAAAAGCTACTTTTACTGACTCTGATCTTTCAGGGTAATTCTACACAAAGTTCTTTGAAGTTTTAGAACATTTTAGTTTATATCAAGAGAGAATCAGCTATATCACATTATAAATGACTACAGATATCAGTTATGTACTATATATTTTAAAAAGCAGAATGAAGATTTCTGAATATTCTCACCATAAAGAAATAATAAATGGTTGAGAAGAAAGATATGCTTAACCTGGCATTACACAAAATACTCACGTATTAAATCATCACATGATGTTATGTATAACTGTTTCATTCTTATGTATGGTTAAAATAAGACTCTTGAAAGAGAGAGAACAAGGTGAAGCAAGCCTGCCGGCGTCCTCAGTGCACTAGATGCATGGATAGGAGGAGGTTCTCTTTGAAGGCAGTGGGGGTGAGCTCGCCTGGGTGCAATGTCAGTCCTTGACCTGCTATTCTTACAAACCCTTACACCTAATAATAGTGAAGGAATTTATCCTCCTTACCCCTCTAACATCTCATGAATCTACTGTTATTCTTTCCCCTTTTCACTTCCCTGGGTAAGGCTGACCTCCCTTTCCAGGCCCTGCCATTGTGATTCCAATAGGTCTTTCCTCCCACACAGCCTCAAGGCTACAGCCACAGTAACCACTTTTTTTTTTTTTTTGAGACAGGATCTCACTTTGTAGTTCAGGCTGATCCTGAGCTCACCATGTAGCCCAGGCAAGCCTGGAATTCACAGCAATCCTCCTGTCTCAGCCTCCCGATTGCTGGGATTACAGGTGTGAATCATCAAGACCAGCATTGTGGTAAATGGTACTGATTGCTAGTGGGTGTGAGTCACCTGCCTGACATAGTGAAATGTGGTTATCGGGGATCAAACTCAGGACCTTCCACTTGTAACCCAGGTGCCAGAACCATTCAGCTAAATCGCCAGCTCTACAGTGACCATTTTAACATACCGATTTGATATTGCCATTTCTTTAAGTTCTTCTCTCAGGACAAGTATGTGTCCATGTGCTGCTTCAAACTCCTTTTGTGAATTTTTATTTTTATTAGTATATGTTTGTAATACATAATGTAATACATAATACTGTAATATTGTAATATTACAATTGTAATATTGTAATAACGTAATACATAATATTGTTCATTATCATGTGTTGTCATATGTACAAAATACAACTTAATTCTTTTTACGTCCCCTTCCCCCTCTGTTGCCATCTCTTCACACTCCTTAATATGACTGTATTAATTTTCCAGGGTTATTGTAACAAATTTAATGTCTTAAAGCAACAGAAATTAATTCTTTCACAGTTTTGTGGGCTGAGTAAATGTACTGACTGAGTCATATTTCATTCCTTACCTCTACAGATTTTTGTGGCACCTGGAAACACTGCTGTTTCTTGCCTTAGACCTGTATCTTTCCAATCCCTGTCTTAGACTTCAATATGTGTGTATCTGAGTCCTCTTATTCTCTGCTTCTTTTAAAATTTTTTTGTTATTTTTAGCATTTTTGTAGTGCTAGGGGCCAAGCTCAGGGCCTTGTGCATGTTAAAGAAGTGTTGTACCACTACATTCCTAACTTTTCTCTTAGTACTCATTAAATTTGGAGCCTAGATTAGGATGACCTCAAATTGAGACTATTAACTAATTACAGCTTCAAAGATCCTATTTCTAAGTGAATCACATTTTCAGATTCCAAAGAAGGCATGATTTGGGAGAGACACACATATCCATCTCACCACAGTGGGCCATGGGGCCTTTGTCACCTCACTTCTCCAACCTCAGCTCTTACAATGGCATTTTCCATCTCTCTTCGAGCAAGTCATACTAAGCTGCTTGCAACTGTGAGACCATAAGATAGAGCAAACTAGTACAACTACTACAGAAACTGGCATGGAGATTCCTAAAAAATCTAAAACTAGAAATTCCATGTGATCTAACTGCTCCCCCCTTTCTAGGTATCTTCTTGGAAGAGCTAGACATATTACAGTGACACATGCATATCTTATAGAGCATAAATCATAATAGCAAAATTCTGGAAATAGCTTATATGCCCATCAAAAGATACATAGATAAAGAAAATGTAGTATTTATATACTATGGAGTACTACTCCATCATAAAAGAGGATAAACTTGAGTCACCTATTCATGGGAAAATGGATTTATCTTGAGACCACAATGTTAAATGAGAGGGGTTCTGTTATATGAGAATCTCAAAGTTTAAATATTTTAAAAAGAAGAAAATAATTTAAAGAGCAAAAAATATTAAAGAGCAAAATGAAAGACATAGGAAAAAAGGATATAGATCTTTTGCAAAAGAATCCCGTGCTCGAGGAAGGGAAAATGAAGAAGATGGAAAGGAAAAATTAAAAATGAAAATGTGTTATGTATATGAACTAACCCAGCATGATGAATGCAATTGTTAATGTACAGCAAACATGTATTAAAAAATAAAACAATAAATAAATAACAAAACTGAAAAAAGTAAAGGAAGATTGCTTTCAAGGAAAAACAATGATGCCTTTTCTCACTTTTGGACCTTTCCATTTCTTATCCCCTCTTTTCAGAATGTCATTACTATAGCCAACACACACACACACACACACACACACACACACACACACACGCATGCACACGCATGCACGCACAATACTGGGTGTTGAGCCCAGGGTGCTCTGTCACTAACCTACAATCCCAGCCTTTTTAATTTTTTTATTTTAAGAAAAAGTCTCACTAAAATAAGTTGGTCCTAAACTTTGTTCTCCCTCAGCTCCTTGCACTGCCATAACCAGATTTGATGTCTCCTTTTGCCCAGCTCTTACTATTTTCAGATTTAGCTGCATAACGAAGTTCTCTCCGATTTCACCTGTCATCCCAACATGCTCCATGCTCCACTCTCCAGCTCTTCCCCACGGTACTCTGAGTTTACCTCAATCACAGTAGATATCCCATTAATGGGTCTCCGTTAATGCTGTAGGTTTCTTGCTATAACTCTTGGCCACTCATTTTTATTCTCTTTTGATTTGCTTTGGCATCTTAGTGCTTAGTGTGATGCCTTTCCAATTGATTATAGAAAAAGCAAATGGATAAACGTCCTTGAAAATTCAAGTGGTAAGAATTTCCAGTTGTTAAAATTAATATCTGGTAGCATCTGAGGTTGTTTCCTTATTAAGTTTTTCCTTATACAGAATAATAACTGTGTCTGAAGGAATTGAGGAAAATTCTCCATGAATATTGAATATTATACTAGACAGTGTTAAATTATTCCATTTAGTTTTGGTGTTGCATGTGTTGGAAATTCTCTTTGATCTGGCCATAGTCTATTCATTTTAATTATCCTTAGATCAGATAATGTAAGATTCTCAATTACAGCTATAAATTTGGATGATAAAATTACCATATAAATGGGCTTGAATTTCATATTAAATACTAACTTTAAAGAAAATGATGCAGATTTTTTCTAGAGACGGAAAAGCCTATTTTGATATATGGAAATGTGTGTATATAACAAGCCAAAGCAGAAATAGGGTCCTAAAGAAAAAAGTTAAAGTAAATAGGATTATCTTCAGATAACTTATGACAAATACATTACTAATAGAGTTTAAAGTATGCTGAAACTTTGAATAAAATGAGGACAGAAAAATGTTACTAGAAAGACTACAGTTCTTTCAGTTACTTGATTTTTTAATACAGAAGTCCAGAATTCCTGGATGTTCTCCTCTCTAGTTGCTGTAACATCAGGGACAATAGCAGCATGTAGAGAGCTGGTTGGACGGACTGGGAGAAAAGAACCTGTGAGCTAATTTATGGTTGAAAAACAGCAACAAATAGGACATCAGCGATGAGGACAGTTTCCTGGGGATCTGGCCCTCCAGGAACTCTGAGTACCAGTTAGCAGAATGGATAAATAAATTGTGGTATCTAACTATCAAAATGGATGGCCTTCGTCTACAAAAATGTGAGTGAATTTCAGAATGCTGAGCAAGGAATGGTGTCGAACATCTGTCACTCCAGCACTCCGGGAGGCTGAGACAGAAGGAGTGACAGTTCAAGTCCATCTAGAATAACTTTCGTAATTTAGGGGGACCCTGTCCCAAAATTTTTTTTTAAAAAAAAGAATGTTGAATGCTATAAGGAAGATCCAAAAGAACATGGGCATTAATGTTGCATTTTACATAAAACTGAAAAGCAAGCCACAATAAACTATATCACCTAGAAGAAACCTACATAGAAGGTTAAACTAGAGAGAAAAATAAACAAATGATTGTCAAGGGAGAAGCTGCCTCTAGAGAACATGCAAAGAAAGGAATGTTGTGAGGAAACAGTATGAGGGGGTATTCAGGAGGGTTTTGTTTTGTTTTGTTTCTTGCTTTGGAAGATCCTTGTACTATTATTTGTATTCTTTGTTTACCAGTGGGATTATCATACCCATGTATTATCACACCCACATATTTGCTTTCAAAATTATAAACATACATTTATGTTTTGGATCTTTTTTGTAACATCTCAAAGTTGTTTAAGTAGTAAAACAAACAAGATACCGTGATGTATGC
>PVIR01026083.1:0-24238 GCA_004026965.1 Petromus typicus | reverse complement strand
CAACCTATCCAGATCCAGCCAAGAGTGTGCTTTACTAATCCCTTCTATGTTTCTTAGTCCATAAGTTGATATATTGTGGGTTATAGTGGCAAAGCTGTACACTTTATCAGCTTGAGAACCAGACACATCTTAAAGCATACATAACCCAAATAAAAGCAATAACATCTTCTTAATATGATAGAACCATACTGCCCACAAGCAGAAAAACACTACTATCCTCTCCATAGTCTCAAGAGTTGTAGCATTTTTCAAAATTCCAACTCAAAATTTCTTCTGAAAGTCAAAACAACTCTTTTTTTAATTAAAATCTTTGTTGATACATTACATATACATATCATGATTACATTCCACAATGAGAATTTGTACCAGTATATGACACAACTTAATTCTCATTTTTTCCCATTGCCCTACCCATCCTACCACCCTCCCTATATACATAAACTTTGTTTCCTTTCCTTTTTGTTATAATCTCATTAATTTTTCCCCATGAACTCATGAAAAGAAAAAGCATGTTACATCATTCTAAGATACAATAGTGTATATTGAACAACCTTCTTTCATAAAGGAGGAATAGGGCATAGCATAAGCTTTACCGAAGCAAGACCAGAACTTGGGAAAGACACATTGAGACCCATAGTTCCAAATTCAGGATCTGAAGCACCTAGTAGTAGAATGTGGATTTCCTGGCTGTGAGCACCCTCTTCACCCTCACAGCCTCTCTCTAGAGCTGAATGGCCTCATCTTCTACATCTTTCCTTGGCAGATGTTCCAGATCCTTGGCATCTCCACATTCCTGGGGTCTCCACTACCACTTTGGTTTCATTTCCACCACTTCCCACAGGGACACATTGCCTGACCTCCAAAGATTTCCTTTGAAATCCAGGGAGAAACTTCCATGGCTCACAAAAAGTAGCATCTCATAGCCAGTATCAAAGTCAGCCACCAGCTACAGCAGCCCTTGGTCATCTCTTGAATCATGGCCCTTAGGCTACTGAGTATCTGGATGTCTTAGCACAGTGAGACAAAATTCAGAAAATGGCTTCTCTTGGTGGCTTTTCTTCAGCCAAGTCTGCAATGTCTCTCTGCACAAATGAAAGGTTTACAATTTGCAGTCTTCAGCTAAGGATAGGTGGGGTCTTGTTAATTCCTAAGATTCCCACAAGACAGTTTTCTCCTTGTCTTCTTTCAAAGTATTTGGTCTCTGTTTAATTGTGCTAATCTCATCAGTAGCCACACCTGTTCTAGCCCAAGTTTTACACTTGATTTCTTTCAAGCTGAAATTTAAGTTCTTAAAATCTTTTTGTTCTGCATTTTGCTCCTAATTTTCAGTAGTGACACCACAGGTTGAACATCGAAGTACCTTGAAATTTCCACCACCAGATTAATTGGTGCACATCCTTTAAGTTCAGTCCTGTTGAAAGTCTTAGGACATAGATGAATTTAGACAAGTTCTTGGTCAGAATGTAATATGCATGACCTTTAGTACAATTTTCAATTGAGATTCCATCTGAAACTTCATATGCCTGGCCTTTACGGTCTACATTTCTGACAGCACTTAGTCTTCTGAGCTCTTTCTGCAACTAATCATAGCATTGTCGATATCTCTGGCCTACATCTCCAAATCCCTCCAAACTCCCCCATCTACCCATTCCAAATTCTTCTGAATCACATGGTCAGAAATAGTAATATCAACAATTTGTATCAATTTCCTGTTTTAGTTAATTTCCTTGTCACTGGAGCAAAGCTAGGATTGGAGGTCATGTTTGACCAGTCCATTGCTCTGCTACGTATTTACACAAAAGAATTAAAAGACTCATATCACAGTGACATACGTGCACCCATGTTTATAGCAGTTCAGTTTGTGATTGCTAAATCTTGGAAACAACCAAAATGTCCATCAACTGGAGACTGGATAAAGAAGATGTGGTTCTTTTATAGAATGAAGTATTATTCTGCCATTAAAAATGATAAGATTGAGTCATTCATACTCAAATGGATGTACTTTGGGGACATTCTCATACGTGAAATAAATAGGTCACAGATGTGTAAATATCGTATCTTTTCTCTGGTATGAGAAAATGAAGATGTAAATGACTTCTAGTATATATAGTTAATATTGTGAAATAGAAAATATTTAAAAGGAAAGAGGGTATAAGGGTAAATAATGAGGGGGAAAATAATATGTTAGTAATAAAGAAAAAAGGCAACAAAGCTTATGTATATACAGGGTGGAGGATTGCAAGGTGGGGAAGAAAGGGGGAAATGAGAACCAAGTCATGTCATATTATGGTACAAACTCTCAGTGTTGAATGAGATGGTGATGTGTATTTATAATGTACCAACAAAGATTTGAATTTTTTAAAAAACCTGAAAAACTATAATTCAAAGACAATTTTTTCCACTTTTTTTTTTGTGGTACCAGGGAATTAACGTGGGTCCTTATGCTTTCAATGTAGGTATAATACCACTTGAGTTAAAACACAGGCTCAAAGACAATTTTCTAAAATAAAAATGATCACATATTTATATGTTTAGTTTCTTAACTTGACAGAAAAATTGTATGCAGTGATGTATGAAGTGATGTTCTGAAGTATGTATAAACTGTGGAGCACTTATATCTAGGTAGAGGGCAAAACAATGGATAAAATAAGAATCAAAATATATTATATACAGGTATAAATTGCCAGTGAGGAATGTAATCATAATGAACCCTTAAAATGTACCAATAAACTTAATTTATTTAAAAAATCTAACTACTTAACGAATGTACTACCTCAAACTAGGTGGTGAAGATTCTTATCACAAACAAGATAGTTTTTCAAAATAAAATACTTTGTTTCCTTTTTCTTAATCATAATATATTTTCTTTCCCCAAGTTACTTAACCCCCAACCTTTTCCCTTTGAATATTTTCTATTTCACAAAAGCTATCAGACATAAGGGAAGAATGGAGGGTGGATAGGAAAATGGGAAAAATAAGAATTAAGTTGTGTCATATACTGGTACAAATTCTCAGTGTTCAGTGTGATCATGATGTGTACATAAAATGTACCAATAAAGAATTCAATTAACAATGCTTTGTTTTACAAAGATGATTAGGAGAACATATGTATGTATCTCAGAAAAAAGTATGACATAAGGGCTTTGTGTCAAGCAGAATGAAGTCTTAAGTAGGAAAATTGTGCCTACAGGAAAAGAATCAGAAGAATATGTTCCTGAGTTCCTGTCTTGAGGAATGTAATAAAGAAGGTTCCTGTTGACCAAAATCATGCTGCGCAATGTCACATAAAGCTGATTATGAGCAAGACAGACACAGCTGTAAAATTAAGTTTAAAGTTAACTTTAATAATATCGTGTCTATTTTAATTTTTTTATTATTTAACTTTACTGTTAAGTTATAGATATTCTTCCTCTATTCATGTGATGAGCCACTTAGGTATTCAATAGGCAAAAATCTTTTCCCAGTTATACTCATGAATTTTAAACTTTATATATAATCACTTACATGTATATAAAAGGTATATGTGTACATACACACCTGCCTGCATATGAATATATATATATATATATATATAAATGTAGTCATATGACACACTTAAACATCCAGGTTAATGACAGACTGTGTTTACAACAGTGGTCCCATAGGATGATCGTGGAGGTGTAAAATTACTGTCTCCAGTTTTTATCCATCCTTCTCCTAAGTTTAGAATCTTTGCACACACAAATACTTTGCTTGTGTTATGAGTACCTATAATGTCCACTATAGTAGAGAGTTTCTCAGTTTGTAGTTTAAGAACAATGGCTTCAATGTCCAGTAGATAGCAGCAGTTAGATTTTTTATGTATACTCTGTGAGTTTTGCACAGTGATGAACTTTCCTAACAACAAATTTCACAAAGTGTGTCTCTGGCATTAAATGATACATGACACATCTACATAATATACATGTAATATGTAACATATATGACATTGTTTATGTATAGTGGTACATAATAAACATGTAGCATATATGCATGACATGGAATATCTGTTATACATTATATTATGTGTATTATAATTCATCTACATTGTATGTAAAATATATGGTGTGTGTTTTTATTTTGTGTGTATTTGGTGCTAAATATTGAACCTAAGGCTTTTGCTCTGAGTTAATTGTCTAATATGTTATTTTTTTGTTTTGAGATAGGATCTTGCTAAGTTACACAGGCTGGATTTGAACTTGAAATCCTTCTGTTATAGCCTTTCAGTCTGGAATACAAATATGAGCCACTATAGGTGGTTTCTATGTATCTTAATTCTTATACCCAAGGCATCATTATCCCCACGTCACTCTGCTTGCTTTCACTCAACACTGCATAGATTGACAAATCTCCTGACTGATAACCTCTAGTTCCTTCTCTAGTTAATTCACTGCAAATTCTGACTGTATTCTACTACATGAATAAACCATGGTTTAATCATTATATTTTCCTCTGCCCGTACCCTGCATTCTAGCTAAACATCTTTGAGAGATTAGACAACCCTAGATGACTTGGTCATTGTCTCATTTTTAATGACTATTTATGATTGAATATTATCAGATTTCTCCAAAATATAGGGTTTTAGATGTCCAAACAGTGTTATTCAATACAAACAGTACTCTCGAAAAGTGTCTTCATTTCATCATTTTCTGGTAACATCTCATGCCTATGGACTTTATTTATTTTCATTCTGTAGGCTGAGATGAAGTCATAGTGATTAAGTTTAACAATCGCATATGATTCTCAAGTTAAAAATGTAGAAATAGGAAAGATGTTCAAGAATTTTAAAAAAATTGCCTGAGGATAGATAACTCATAAAGTTAAATCAGTTCACAAGTAAATAGTCAAGAGTTGACAGGAGAAAGAAAAAAAAAAAAAACTTATGTGAAGTCAACCTTGGGAAATGAAGGTTGTTGAAGACAGAGGAATACTCCTGAATACGAGAAGGTGTCAAAGACCTTGACAGCTCTCCCAGCTCGACACTGATTTGAAAGAGGACACATCCTGCTGGAAAAGACCTTCTGTGGCAGAGTCACACATGCACTTCAAAGGGAGGTAGGCATGCAGCTTGCAGAGAATGTCCTCACCCTCAAGAGGTGACACTTTGGGTCTGGAAAAGTAGAGAAGTAGAAAGAGAGCTCTGGGAAGACAGTTTCAAGGGGTTTTTATTGTTTGTGATGGTATTTTTATTATTATTATGTTTTTACCTTCTACGTTTCTCCACTGTGTACAAAGTTTGTTAGATTTGCTGCTGTCAAACGAGTCATGATCCTCATCTTTGAGAGATAAGGTTCATTTATCGTTTAACACAGAGCTATCATGTACACTCGCTTTCAGACTCTTAAGTATTTATTTACCCTAATACAACAACTTACATTTTGTTATTCTCTGTCTTGTTTTTGATTACTTATAATATTTTGTATACAAAAGTGTTGTCTCTTTCTTGCTCCAAAATAGTCTAAGATTCCGTTTCTTCCTATCACAGAGAAAGAAGGTAAACACCACTTGTGAAGTATAATATCAGGAATGTGGCTCGGAATGCCCTGCGCGTGGGCAGAAATGGGTGAGGTATCGATGAGTAGATGGTGATTTATTTATACTATCTTTCAATACATTTAGATTTTCTTACTAAAAAGTGTTAAGATGAGTTGATTATATTATAACCTACTTTAACTTGGATAGGGTTTTTAAAAGACAGACAAAAATGTAGGATGTGCGAAACAACTCTTGCACTAGATATATGTAAATTTTAATACAGATGAGTCTACTTAAGTAACTTTGTAAGTAACCTTCCTAATCTATAGAGGAATATAGGTATATTACAGATATGCATTGTACATTTATGTAGCTCTTTTGTGCTAATGGATTTCTTATATTCAATATTCCAGTTGTAAAATTTTGAATTAACTAAGTTAATCGTATCTTGGTTAACCTTAAGGAGTTAAGCACATTGTCTAATACTGTAACCACACTAAGCTATTTAAATTGACATCTCATTAAAATAAAATAAGATTTACTCTGTCTTATAACCACTCATCCAGTCATCAATGACTTCTTGTTTTGAGTTTCACAGATGCAGAAAGCTTGTGAAGTAGCACCAGATTCTACTGGATTTCACTGACACTGAATTTTCCTTATGCTTATAGCCAAACTGTTGTTCTATTTCTGCATCAATCTATCTCAATTGTTTGGGTCAAAATATAGTTTCTCCCTCAAAGTCACACAGCACAGTCCTCTAGAGGTCATTCAAATGATATTTCCCATTTCTCAAAAGTTTCCTTTTGCCGTAGGCTAGAAATTTTACAGAGACCAGTGATAACAGAATCACAAACAGCATGGTGTTAGTGGAATTAGTGTGGGGATGAATAACAGTTAAGTGAAATGTAAAAATAAACATACACTAGAGAGCACACTATGCTACTTTGTCTGTGAAGAAGGACCAGTGTCACTGCAGAACTTAAACATGGGTTAGTCACAGAATTATGTTCTCAGAGAAGCTAAAACTATTCACACTTCTAAAACAACAACATTATTTTCCATGCTAGGTATGGAGGTGCAAGCTTGTCAAACAGCAAGCTGCACACGTGTGTGTTCACACACATACACACACACACACACAGTACTGATCTAAAGAGCAGTAGCTTAGAATGATGTGCCCCGTCTTATATAAAATTACTGAACTCTCCCAAACTACTTTGAAATGTGTCTCTATATGTATTAAGATACAGTAAATTTTCAAATTCTAGGTAAGAACAGAAACTAGCCTTAAAGAGGTAAGATTCTGAGTGTTTTGTAGTATGAGACATAGTTATTCCTATCACTTCACAGTATAATTGGTCCATATCATTAACATCTCTTCGAAGAATGATTGCAGAATGTGCTTTTGTAGTTGAGACAAATTCAACATAGTGGAAATAAACAGTTCATAAAACTGGTTAGGGCAGAAGGGGGCACATAGTGCAGCATGATGGGTTAGTGAATTATCATCACATAAGGAAGGATCCGAGACAAAATGGGATGACAATGATAAACAAGTTTTATAGATAGATGGGAGATGATAATCCGCACAATCATCTTCAAACACAAATCTATAAAACTCCCAGAAGGTGATACAGACATTCTTGAGAGTAGTGATGACTTAGCAGGTACAACATAAAAGTAAACTCTTTCAAAGAAATAATTGAACAGGTGGACTTCATTAGAATTGAGCACTTTTACTTTGCAGAAGACAATGTAAAGAAAATAGTAAGACAAGCTACTGACCTGGACATCATCTTCAGTTTCTTGAGAGCTTGTTGGGAGGTTCTAGCACTGGAGCGCAGCTACTCGTATACCCTCGACCAAGGAAACAGTCCTCCTCTATCGGGGGTGGTCGCCCTCTTCAACCAAGTGAGCAGCTTTGGGAGGGATGCACATGGAGTGATGAGGAAGGGGACACCTGCCTAGCCAGCCAGATCAGCCAGATCAACCCTGGTGATCAATGGGGTGATAGGTGTCTCCGTCAGATCGCCCTCACATCCCGTCTTCAGTTTCTTAAGCTTACGATTTGCACTTCTCCCAGCACCTCTCTGGGAACCTGCCAGGCCTTGTCTCTTGGATTCCCTCCTTCCTTCTTTCTTTTGGAATAGGCATAGTGACTCCAAGACCTTCGCACTGGGCTATATCTCTCTCTCTCCTGATTTTCTCTTATTTTGCTGCAGGGTCTTATTGAATTGCTAAGTTGCCCACACTGAGCTGAAACTTCCTGTCTTGCCCGTTTAGCCTCCCGACTGCTGAGACTACAGGTCTGAACCAGCACCGTGGCTGTCCCTTCTTTACCTCTTGTTGTGCTGCTTCTATGGTCTTGGACTGCGACACTATTGGATTTTCTTTTTCTCTCAGCATGCAAAGGGTCACTGTGGATTATCCAGCCTCAGTTCCGTTCCTAATAGAGAACTCTAATCACTAAAATATGTGAAAACATGTGCTTGTTTTTCTGCATCTGTCTCATTTCACTTCACATACTATCTCCTCATTCCATACTGGTTGCAATGGACACCATCTCATTCTTCCTGATGGCTAGTACTCCATAATGTATGTATACACCATTTTCTTACCCATCCATCTAGTGATAAGCTTCTAGGCTAATTCATCATCTTATTTATTATCAATATCACTACAGTGTACATGAGCATGCAGTCCTCTTTTGGGGATATTGACTTCTTTTTATTAGCTATGTGTCTAGAAGTGATATAGCAAGATCGTATAGTAAGAATGAGGGCCCTGTAAACTCTCAGCAATGGTATAGAAGAGAGGTCTCCATGTCCTCACCAACATTTGCTGTTGCTATCTTTTGTTATAAACATTCTAACTGGTGTGAGATGATATCTTATTGTAGTGTTGATTTACATTTCTCTAATGGTTAATGATATCAAGCATTTTTCATCCCTTTCTTGACACTGGGAATCAAAACATATAACAAAAATAAAGGTAGTCCAAGTATTGCAGTGGGCAGATCATCTCCTCAAACAATTTTTAGTTGACAGTATATTGTGTTCTTCATTGTAAATAAAAGACACCCAACAGGAAATCCTTTTCTGCACCTCTACTTTAAAAATGACCAAATTTTAGTTGAATAGGAAACATAATTTTTAGTAATGTATTATACAATATAGTGGTATAGTAATTAATAATAATATATATATTTTTAAATTGCTTCCAGAACACATTTCAAGGCACAAAAAAGAAATAAAATACAGATATGTGAAGTGTTTGGTATTTTAATTTTCCTGACTCATTCTAGAATGTGTATATATCATATACACTTCATAAACATATACAATTTTATTTTCAATGAAAAAAATACATAGCAAATATCTCCAAAGTCAGAGATCAAACTTTCTTTAACAATAAAGCTAATATAAATGATATAAAAATAAGATGAGTGTAGATTTTTAAAATCATATTTAGTACTTACATTTCTATGTTTATACTTTCAATTTCAATTTTTTTGATTCTATGTAGCTGTTATTATTAAATGTCCAAATAATAGGATAGAAAATAGATACTCATATTTTAACTAAATGCTGCAATATTTTATGTGTATTTTCATTTTTCTTTGAGGAGCAATGTTGGAATTAAGATTTTCTAATTTTTTAATTATTTATAGTTTCCAATGAGCTTTTATAGTAATCATAAAAATATGGGGCTAATGATAATAACAATGTTCTTAGTTTTTGGCTCTGCTGAATTACTACTAACTAAACTCTCGAAAACATCAATTAATAGAAATCTCTTGAATTCAATGTGAATGTCAGAATCTCTTTACTTTCTTGGCCAGGAGTGAAGGCTGGAGATTTTGCTCCATCTTTCAACTTCCAAATATGTGTTATTAGAATCTACAAATTGCCATAAAGTAATGGTATCAGACTGGAAACTAGAGATATCCATTACAACTTGTACAAATATACCAAGTTATATACTTTTCACATGATCTGGTTATCATGTATCTCTGTTATTTCTGCTGAAAGAAATATATGAAAATTGTGAGTTTTCACTGAGTTTTAGACTTCTACTAATTAAATTAGGTGGACTTTTTAACAGAATGGGTTCACTGCATTTCCTGTCAAAGGGAAGTCTGATGGTGCTTTACTGAACATTTTTTCCCCATCAAGGCCTAGCATGCTGCATAGCGCCATAAGTTCCACACTCATGAACATATTGTGAGGAACGGGGTGTTCTAGTTCCCCCAGAGCTCAGCTAGGAAGCACTTCCTAGCATTCTGAGCCATTCTGGGAACCCTTTCATCCTGTGCGTGTCTGCGAGTTCTGTAGATGGGGCAGGGCAAGGAAGATATCACTAAAACAGTATGTATGAATTGAACTTGAAAGTACAATCAGATATTGTAGAAACAAAGAGACAATAAACCAAACAGTTTTCTTTACATTTGCTCAGAATGGAGTTACTGTTGGTAAACTTGGGAATTTTTTTTTTAAATCGAATAAAATAAATGTAACTTTTTGCACCTAGAGATAATTGTTCTTTGAATGTATTTTAAATATTTTATATACTTTTAAGCTTGCTATGAGAAACATTCCAGCAGAAAAGCATCCTACTGTTTACCATCTTGACCAGTTCATCCATCCACTGATCAGCTGATGTCTCAATTTACTGATGAATCGTAATTTATGACATAATCTCACAGACCAGCTCTGCAGCACAGATTCTGCAGTGCAGATCTTCTTGCACTGTGTTCAGTTTCTATCACTTAAGAGATGCTACAGAAAGAGAGAAGTATCGTTCTCAAGCGTTGCACCCTTCATTTGAAATTGCAATGACAGGACCGTAAACAGTCTCCTTTTCCCACACGTGAGATTCACATTTAAGAATATCTGCCCAGCTCCAAATTCAAGGGTAGATAAATTTCATGCAACTAAAATGTTTGAAAGTGTCTCTTTTAGTCTTTCAATTTATTTTATCTGATCTATATTCTTCTCTCTGCAATAAGCTGATAAACATTCCAGCCAGATTTTTTATTAATTATTTTTGCTTTTCTTTTGTAGATTTTGACTGACATCTGTTCACTTCAAGGGTGTTTTCCTGTTGGCAAGAGGCAGAAAAGACACACCAAGTATCACCTTCCAGAACAAGCAATTTAAGTACTATAATGAGATGGGTCTTTTCAGAGTCTATAATTGGTGACAAGGTATGGCAGCTTCATAACAGACAAAGATGTACAACAGAGAGCTTATTAATGAGGATGGGGCGTCATACTCAAGAAAGCTTCCCATGACTCTGAGACAGGAGATGATAACAGATAGTGTAGGTTGTTACTAAGTCCAATATTTCCAATTTGCATCATAAAACCTTTATGTAAGCCAATTCAAGCTAATCCGAGAAGGGATATTTTTCCCCTTTAGAATTCACTTGGGTAGCCAGCAATCCATCACTTTGGATCCCAGCCCTCACAGACAACAGCAATAATCATCTAAACTTGCAGATATGCTCAATTTAATTGGGTTAGTTTAGTAACCTTCCTTGTATTAAAGCCAACTTGCAAAGAGATGTAATATTTTCACAGTTATGAAGACATAGCAGCTGGCCATAGTGAGATTTGATTGTGGATCAAGAAATCAGATTTTCATCAAGTTAAGAACTCTTCATGGAAATATATATGGAATAAATAATAAAGTAAAATGATTAACAAGGAAACCTACAAAGATATTGTTGAGGCAAAAGAAAGCTGCCTTACTGACAATGCAGAATGCTGTTATTTGGCTTACTCAGAAATTTGCTTTTTTTGTCTCATGCATGTGTGTGTGTGTGTGTGTGTGTGTGTGTGTGTGTGTTTGCTGATCATTTTAACTAATCTTGGGAGTGGAGAAGAACTGATTTTTAAATAAAATAAAAATATTAAAAATATTTTAACTGATGTGATATTTTAATACTTAGAAGCTCTAAAGACTTTAAGAAGTTCAAATTATTTTTTAAACATTCATCCCTGAAGGTTTATATAATCTTTAAAGATGAGAACAGGTCTCTTCTTTAAATATTATTGAACACAGAGAAGACAAAAAACCTTTAATGCCTCGAAGTAAAAGTTCAAGAGCGGTCAAGAATTATCTAGGTGCTGGGTTTCTGGTGCTTCTTTGTCACTAGGAAATCATCTCTTTATGAACAATAAAGCACATGGAACACAAATTTCTCTTCTTAAGTACAACAAGAGGAGCCAAGTGTTACACTCTTATGAGAGTTAAGTGACCAAAATGCATAAGAATAAGGTGTAATGCAGTCCCTTCACCTCCTGCAAAGAACCAAGTTCTGTAATGAGCTCTTCACAGTCTACTTAAAAACCAAAAGCAGACCAAAGAGAACGTATTATCTAACTTCAAATGTTCGTCTCTTGCATGTGAAGTGTTTCTTTCAGAGAAGGCTTCCTTTATCACTCTGGGTTGGTTATGGGGGCTGCTCTTGCTGATAGTTGTGGTTGCTTTCATCTATTTAACTATAGACTTCTCCCATAAATTTCACTCTCTGGTAATTTATCTTGGAAAATTATGCACTTTCCATATTAAAATTTTTCTCGAAGAATAAGCTTGGTCTCTTTTGCCTATGAACAGGAAATCATAGTTCAATTCAAAGTCTAGAAGCTTAACTGATAGTTGTAGATTGATAATGAAGTCCAGGGCAACATTTTAAGTTCCCAATGGGCTCCCAAGTGTCTTCACTCATGCATCACGCAAGTTATGAAGAAGTTAAAAATATTTCCTTCTGGGCATTTGAGCTGAGAACAGAGCTCTGGGTGTCAGAGATGAATTTCTCTTCTTGGTCAAAGTGGCTAGTCAAAGGAAATAAGTTAGAATGGCAGACTCTAACAAATTTTATACAGAATGAAATGTGTGTCACTTCTTCCTACCATACCTTATTCTTGACTTCATGACTGGGTGTTTGAGTCTTCAAAAGCTCTGGACAAACACCTAGAGTAGTTCTACATTGCTCAGTTCAGCATTTTTAAGAGGAGACTGATAGGCATAAGGTGAAAGTGGGGAGGAGGATTCACTAGATTCATGAACACTGTCCAAATCTCTAGGTACTGTGGGAAGTAACCTGACAGACACTTTAAATTCAAAGAGTGCATCTGTGGATTAAGTTTATATTTCATGTGCCTATTGACCTATTCTCTGCTTTCTTTCCTGATTATACAAAAATGGAATTTCCACTTAATGGAGTTTTAAGGATTAAGTTTACATTTCAGGGATGCTTTTTTAGCCATTTCCTCCAAATACAGCTACATGCCACCAAGACCAAGCACAGAGCACAGCACATGGAGTAGTGTGTGGGCTCCGAGGCTGGACTGTCCTTGCGACACAGACCTGAGCAGCTTTTTAGGTCCCAGGCCTTATGTAATATTTCCCTGTGTGAGCTTCATTTTCCTTATTTATAAGCAAAAGTATTCACTCATTTTGTAGGATGGTGTGTCTGGATAGGAAACATCTATCTTTGGGATGGTAGGACTGCTGTTCACATTTTTATTATTATACGTGGCAGGAAGATTCTGGGGAGAGAACGATTTTCTGGGTGAGGAAGGATATGGATGCAGGATCATTTGATGGACGGTTCTCTTCTCTCTTTTAAGGATGCTAGTGCTTCATTCTGATCTTGGCCAGTGACCTGCTTATAATCTTACACTTTTTTAAACTAAATGCTCACTAATAGAAATAAGAATATAAGCATTTTTTCCCTTCTATGCATCGTGACTACATTTTCAATGTTGATTATGAAGTCACTTTTCTCTCATTTTACGTCACAGAACATTTGGGAGTCAAGATGTTGTACAATATAATGTGATTTTTAAAACTTATCAAGACCATGAAAAAATAATCATTCTATGTATTTGCAAATAATTTTAAATAAAATTTTAAATATATTTTCTAGTGAAAAAACCAAAATCTATTAATCAGACAATTGTAGATGCAGGTCTGCAGGTTTGCATAAGAGATTCATATCATCAGCAGAGAGGCATAAAACAAATATGAGACTTGAAACATAAGAAAATATCTCATTTTAAATTTTTATTTATTACTACATATCTGCAGAGAGAATGATTACTATCTTTGTGAGGGTTTGGTACATGTGCATGCCACATCTTAATTTTTTCTATGCTTTTGCTAGTTTGCAAAAGACCCATCTGCCTGTTTTATATTATCAATCTTTTCTTTACTCTTTAACTTATTTATACTTTTGGTTTCTCATATAACAGAAATCATATGATATTTAAACTTGTATGTCTGCTTTATTTCTTTCAATATTATGGTCTTGAGATACACCCATTTTCCTACAAATTACTAAGGAAGAAAAATATTTTTAAAAGATCCTAGTATTAAGGAAAAGAAAACGAACCAAGGATGCAAAAATGACTGTTTTCATTTATATGAAAATCTGTTTAATATATGTCCTCTGAAGTGAACGCAGACATATTTCATGCTGCTGAGTTTTTTCTCCTGACAGGTGTCATTTTCCAGGGTGAATATTTGAATATTCTAGTCACTTTTAGACAGTAACAGCTGCTAATAGTTTCTGAAGGTTGAAACTGGTGGCCCTTTCCCCGGGTGTTGATTTGAAACTTCTTTCATAATTTCCGGTCATTTTTATTTTTTCTGTCCCACTAAGCAAACATTATTGCAGAAAACACAATGTCACACCATTAATTGAAAATAACTTCGAAATTGGAATTATCAAGAACTACCCGTAACTGAAACTTGTATTTGTTCACTTAAAATTCACTCAACTTTCAAAGCAAAATAAAAACTGAAACTATGCCAAACACTGACCTACTAATTTTTGCTATGCTTTTTTTCTTTAGAATGCTTATTTTCTGATACTTCTCTAATTTATGTCTGTATGTAGAAGGAAGCATTTTAACTCCTGGTTTCCTCTGCATTGTGTAACTTACAGTGATTATTCCTGAATTTTTCCTTCCAGCAGTCTAAAGAACACTTATTTATAAGAAACAAAAAAAAATATATATATATATATACACAGTTTCTTATGATGCTTCTCAATTTAATCCTTCTTAAAGTCGTTGTCTGTCCTCTCCCTGGGCATTTTCTTACAAATGATATTAACATGGACAGCAATTTGTGTCCTGTGTTTTATTGGCTAAAATGGTTTAAGCATTGCTGACTGAGGGGAAGGTAGCAGGTACTTTCCAGCAGAGAAAGAGTAGCTGACAGCTCTCTGGTGGCGACAGCAAGAAAATGTGCTGTCTTGATTTGTAAAGGGTTTTAATGTCATCAATAGTAATTCAGCAACGAGAGAGTTGTAAAATGCAGCTCAAAATGTAGCAAATTGCATCATTGTTCATGCTTTAGAATTTTAAAATATCTGCAGCAGATGGTGGAGTACTAGGAGCAGTGTCTTGCTTCAGTGTCTAGGAAAAGTTTATGTCATCATAAACCCTAGCATTGATCGTGACTTCTTTGGCCTGCTGTAAAAGAGTTGTTACTTATTTTACTTTAACTAGTTTGCTTTTAAAAATATTTAATAGAATATTAAGAAATCAGATTTTCTTAGAGTAATGGCTCACTCTCCATATTTATGAGAATGTAGTAGAGTAATATAATACCCTTGGAAATGGAGAAATATTTTAAAACAGCTTAATAGAGGTTCTTTTCTCTTGAGAAGAATTCTCTGCAGTATTGTCCAATTTGGTTTTAAATATCCTGAATATGAAAATAATTTTCACTTTGAAAATAATTTCTAGCAATTTATAGACCCATCAAATTTGAGTTCTGGAAGTTTCTTTAAATGTTAGCTATTCTTTTCCATTATATCTGGGATTAGACCACCTGGTATATTTTCACATTCAATTCAGATTTTTGTTTTGCATTTGTCCAATGCACTGGATTATAACAATATAATAATTGAACAGGAGTCAGTGACCAGCCTAAAATAATTTCCTAAACTGAAATTGATAATGGTACAATAATCCTAGCTCTAAATTTCATAGAATTCTAGAGAAACTGTGCAATGGGCAGTTTATTTTTTTAATTTATAGTAAAATTTGAATAATACTAACTCCACATTATTAGTCAAGCAAAAACCAAATCCCATGCAAGTAAAATTATAAAGAATGCTTTGTATAACAAAATAAGGATTTAAATCATTAATTGCTTTCTTTATTGAGTTTATTGGTACATTTTAGGTACAAATTATGATCATATTCATCATTGAAAATTTGTACCTATATATGAATATCAAATTCTGGGGGGTGGTTTTATTTTTGCAAATCATACAAGGTTCAAAAGAAATAATAGGCTAACAGTTTTTTTATTTATTTGTTTTATTTATGGAGCTGTAAGCATTCTTTATTTAGAAAAAAATGACAAATCATTTCAAAATAGGAAACATTCCTTTCCAGTACTGCACACCAATATCCTGTATAAGCTTACAAGCTAGTCTACCTACGCCATGATGCGAGCATGTTAAATTCATAATTTTCTTATCTGTAAGATGAGTGTAAGGCCCATATCAAAGTGCTATTGTGCAAATTAAATGGATTCATAATGTAAAGTATTTTAAATGGGTTCTCGTAAACTAAAAGCATATAGCAAATACTACCTCTGTTGTTATATATTAAACATTTAGCATTATAGAACAAAGGTTCTCAAGAAGGCAGTAGGGCTGGCTGAGCACAGCAGGAAGATGCAGGCCATTAAGGGGGAAGTTGACTGGCACCAGAGAGCCAGAAGGATAATGCTTCCCAAGCGGTTGCTAGGCAGGTGTTCTGAAACAAAACTTTCAGTATAACTGGTCACATGTTTACGTGAGTATCCACAAACAAAACAGACAGCACTAACTATCCTGGTGTCCCGTCTGGCCTGTGGTTTATTTTTCTCTAACTTTTTCACCACTTAGCTTAATTGTCTTTTATCTGAGTTGTTTTTTCTTCTTCAGAGAAAAGATAACTTCAAATAAAGATTCATGGAGAGGGCTTATAAGAATAAAATAAGGATGTTCTCTTATTCACTTTTGTGTGTTGTAGTCTGTCCTCCTAGATCATACTCAAGAGAAGAGACATCCTTGTGGGAAGAGGAGGCTTTTACTCTGTCCCTATCACCACTAATGTCTAAGGTAGAGTCTCCAGTAGTTGTTTTTCCTGCTCAGTGTGTTTGCACTGACTGGTTGCTACACCCACCATCAACCTCTTCCTTCCCACAGGTCACTTCTCCTCCATGGCTCTTCTGCCTTTGGAAAAACAAGAGATGAAGTAAACAATGGAACAGCCAAAACACAAGGAGAAATCTCGCTAGGCATGCTAGAGGCATAGTTCTGGAGAGCTTTCATTCTGGGCGTAAATATGTAACTTGTTGCCGTAGTCACCAGTGTGAGACTGTTTCCTTTGGATTTAACATCTTAGCCTTTCTCTCCCTCTCTCTTTAGTTCTATGCAGCATTAGCTGTGAGGGAGCAGAGTCTTCAGTGCTACCCAGTGTCCATTAGTGTGGAAGGCATTGATGTCGGCTGGCATTGCTGGCTTACTCACTGATATACTCCCTTGAAAAACAATGCAGGTTGTTATCATCTTTGAACTCCATTTCCTCCCCGCTCCCACAAGTTCAGTCCTCCATGCATATGAAAAGAACAAGTCTCTGCTATCAGAAGCTCAGCACAGCTCTCTAGTTCAAGATGCAAAACACACCTGCTAGAGCATGAGTGACTGTCACACAGTTTGCACACACTGCAGAGAAGTATAGACATGGAAAAAAAATGGAGAAGGCCATCAAATAAGAGGCAGATATGATGTTGTCATATAAAAGAGTTTTAATTTTGCCACCTAATATAAGCATGTGTGTTATTTCTTATTGTCAAGAAAAGTAGCAACAACAGAGATTTTCCAGAGACTTTCCTTCTTTGTTGACACTCAGATGTTCCACTATCCTGGAAGTCCCCCCAGTTTGTTCTGCCCCTGTGTAACAAAACTCTGGGATCCTTTATAACATATTCTCTATAATTAATTCAGTATTAAATCAGGAACATATGTGACATATGAAATGTAGAAGGTCCTTATTATACATGTATTCATGACCTGAGGTCTCTCATTTGAAAGATAAACTAGCAAAATCATCATGGCATACAAATACATAGTACTGGAATAAACACTTGTACTACCGGTCCCTACACAATCCAGTCTTCGATTAGCACAGTTCCCCTATTATTAACATTTTTATTGTTACTATCATCTGACTTTCAGAAGATAGTGAAAACTAGTAGTAGGGTGATTGCACTGTTATATGAGCCTGAATGCTACAGAAGATGATGGTTTTTTTCTGAAATTAGCAAGCAGAGGGCAATTCTAAGTAGATCAGCCCAGTGCTGGAGATTTTAAACATTCTTGACTGTCACTCATTCAACCACCCATCTTTGAAAGGGAACGCCTGTTTTGAGTCTGGATTTTTCTGCTGTATTTTCCTTAACTTTCTAATTAATCCCGCACACTTCAAAGTGACCAAAGATTTCCAGTTAACTGGAAATGAAGTACGAGTCATAGTTCTCTCAAAAATATTTTCTCCTCACATGTTACAGCCAGTACAAATATAAATGTATATAACTTTAAAACAGTAGAGCTCAGGGCCAGGTCAGTGTCAGAGACAAGTGCTACGATTGCTGAAATGAAAATGTAGGATCTGTGGCCCAGTCTTCCTGCACCCGAAACACACACTAGACCTGAAATCCCCAGGGGTGGACTGTGGATTTCAAATGCATCCAGGGCTCAGAGGCACTGCAGCAGGTGAGAGCCATTTGGAAGCAGTCTGCCAGGCTGTGTCCCACCACCCTTCTGGACAGAATCCTCAGGGGATTTACACACACACACACACACACACACACACACACACACACAGAGAGAGAGAGAGAGAGAGAGAGAGAGAGAGATTGAAGAGAACAGCATGCACTATATGAAAGAAACATTTTCAAATTCTCCTGAATTGAGTATTACCGAGGCTCGAGTGCTAGCCTTTCTGTATGCTTCAATTTTTTATTTACTCTTCCATTGTCAAGGTAGGAAGGTTTCTGTGCAGAGTTTTCTGGCTTTCCTGTTCATTATCTTCAAATTGACTGCAGGGTGCACTAGACATGAGCCCCCATTTCTGACTCCAGCTTGGGCACTAATGAGCAGTATGGTGGCAGTCACGTAATTTTCAGGGAGGCTTTTCTTATTGATAAAAGTAGCTTGAATGATCACTAAATCAGCTTCTGGCTTTGAAAATTAATTTGATTCCAGATTTCTATACATTAGGAGATAAGAAGAATAAGGTTAACACTGCTTGGATTGCCATGGGATTTTTCAGAGAAAAGAATGTTGAAGACTATGTGTTGTGTGCAGAGTGCATATGAGAACAGATTGGTATTAAACAAATGCTAGATTCAACACTGCATTGTTATTTAAAGGATATATTGCTTATTTTAAAATACAAACCTTTTCTTAGCCACATCAGCCAACTTTAAAATAATGTATACGTTTCTTATATGGCTAAAATATTGTTAGGATCACTACTAAATAATACTGATGAATTCAACCTGGCCAGATGTATCTTTGTTTATTTTTCTCTTTGACTTATTCTTCTAGAATTTTAGTGGATATTTTTTAATGGTAGTTGTGTTATTCTTAAAACATAGTAGCTTTTTATCATATGCTTTCCTTTCAAATCTTCATAAAGAACATGACTATTGAGTGTATTTCAGGGGCAAAGGAATGCTAATCTCCATGAGCCACTCAAAAAAATTTTTAAGTTAACAATGTTAAATATTTTAAATAACAGAGTGGCATGATCAGGGTTATATATTCAGACACACTATTTATTGTGGAAAGTTTGGAATTCATTCCAGGAATTATATATGGCAAGCATACTCCATTTTTTATTTGACTTAACCGTCCTGACAGTTCTGTGGAGTAGATTTTATGATTTCTTTTTAACAAAGAAAAATTTGAGAGTGAGGAAATTTTTTGTCAAAGGCCACTCAGATTCTAATTGAAAGTCCTGTACACCCCATTGATAGTGCATTAGATGAGCTTCACTGTTTCTGAAATGTAGAGAGACAGGACAAAGTGTTTCAATATTTAAAAAATAAAAGAGAAAATTATGAAAAAAAGATCTAATGCTATGATTCAGAAAACAATGAAGGCTTGGACAATCATCTCAATTGTGTCCCTAAAAGAGAAATGTGGAAGCTCCAAACCCTAACTGCTCATTTTCTTATAATTCGATGGTCATGACAACACCGAGGCATACAAAGAGAATGTCTACTAAGTGACAAAGTAGCAAATAGAATTATGCAACTGCAAACTGAAGACTTACAAACACTATCAGCAAACCACCAGGAGCTCCAAAGAAAAACAGCAAAGAGCCACATTTGTGTCAGAGGAAGCATGGCTTGGCCAGCACCCTGATTTCACACTTCCGGCTTTTCAGATTACAACATGGTAGACTTCTGCTTTTTAAGTCATCTTATTGTAGTACTTCAGTGAAGAAGCTCTAGAAATCTAGTACACTTAGGAATAGGAAGGAGCAGAAAAATAAAACAGCATAACAAACTATAGTGAGCCCTTAACTACCAAGGGTTCTGTGCCTATGAGTATAGAAGTCTGAGTTCAACCAACCAGGGCTTAAAAATTGAAACTAATAATTATGTCTGTAGCAACATGTCCACAGTTTTCACTATTCCCTAAACAATAGAATATAGCAACTATTAACATAGCATTTGCACTATAAATAGCATAACATTTAATCATGTATATTGGGAATTTTAAGCAACCGAGAGATGGTTATGAGTGTACAATGAAATGTTTTATGTAGAACTTATGGGCTGAGTATGTTGAAGCAGCTATACTTCCTCTATGCTTTCTGTTTTGCTTGGTAGCTAGACTCAGATGGACCACAGACTCTGGAGTTAGAGTGGTAAAGTATGGCGGGCAGACCAGATCTTTCCTGAGCCCGTTTGGGGAAGGATTCTGTTGAAACACAGTCATACTTATTCATTTACTGATTGTCTATGGCTGCTTTCTGCTTACAGCAACAGTGAAGTTGCCGCCAAGACTTTACGTCTGCAAAGCCTAACACAAATACTATCTGGGTTTTTGCAGAAAAACTCCCGATCCCAGCCTTAGATGAGATCAAAGCCAAAATTTAGAAGAATAATGAATTCCCAAATCACTAAGGAGCTGTCATGAACCCAAACCAGGCTCTCCTGAATTATTATGAGTCCAGAAACAAAATCTGCATTATTTGATGGTATATTTAAAGGTTTTTATAACAATAATTCATTTATAATTGCTAGTACAATTCATAGGGCAAAATTTACATTTATATTTTTTATTGGTGTGCTTACCACACAGAATAATTCTGTTCATAATTTTAGTCACTTTTACTTCTGCTTTCCTCACTCCATCAACTTTCTATTTCTACAAATTCTTTTCTTGAAGTGTAGAGTTCCCTGAATTTTCCCAAAATGTCTGCAACAGCAAGCACTGTGTGAGGATTCCAACTTCTCCACTTAGATGTCAACATGCATTTTCCTTTTTTTTTTTTTCATTTTTTAAAATCTTTATTGGTACATTAAATATACACATCATGATTGCACTCCATAATGGGGATTTGTACCAGTATAAGACACAACTTAATTCTCATTTTTTCCCATAGCCCTACCCACCCTACCACCAAATTCGGCATCCCTGTAGATGTATAAAATTGTACGTCATCATGATTGTGATTTGTATTTCTGTGCATGTCTCATTTGCTTATTTGCCATTTTAATACTATATTTGGAAAAATGGTTACTCAAATTCATTGCACTCTTTGAAATTAGGATAGCTTTTACTGAATTGTGTTCTTTATACATCTATATACAGTCCTCTAAGGAATACATTATTTGAAAATGTTTTCTCCAGTTCTTGGGCTGTCTTTTTATTGTCTTGATGTTCTCCTTAGAATCATGCAAGCTATTTACTTGGATGACATTGAAATTCTCTATCTTTTATCACTTGTGGTTTTGGAGTCAAAGGCAAGAAAATGTTGCCTAATCTAAGCCATAAGCATTTAAACATGTGTTTTCTAAGATTTTATAATACTGCCTCTTATATTTAGGTCTATTTAATTTTGAGATAATTTTTGTGTATGTTGAGATCTAAGAGCTCACCTCTGCCTTTCTGCATGTGGACATGCATCTTGTTAGAAGATCTCATGTACTTTTCAATTTTTAATACACTTATATTAGTTTTATAACTGGAAATACTAAATGTCATAAAATTATAAAAAACATTTTTTAAAATTAAATTTAAAAGTATGTAGGTGGATAAAGGAATGTCACAGAAATTAAAGGCAGGAAACTGATTCAAGGAAATTTTGGAAGGCTCAGCTGTCACATGTGAAAGGGAGTCAATAAATTTAGAGAGGAAAGAAAAAACTATATTTCCACAGAGTGAATTTTTTTCACTTTAGAAGTGGTTAAAGATGCAAAATAAAGAAGCAAGCCTGGGCTCTACTTTCAAGATAATTCACAATGCAAGAAAAATCATAGCTAAAAGGAAAAAAGAAGGAAGATAATTCACATAGTATAGAGAAACATTTTTTTTGGAAAAATAGTCTTGGAGTATAAAAGAGGATAATATTTAATAGCATGAAGTTACCAAGGGAAATTGAAAATGCTGGGCAAAGAGAAACTGATGAAAATAATATGGGGTGTCTGACAAAGTATAAGCTTTGGAGCAGAGCAATGGTCAGTATTTCTTCAATGCAAGAAGACAGAAAGAAAAGTTATGAAATTGATATTGTATAGGAAAGAAAGGGAAGGTATATGAGAGAGGGAAGGTTTGAAATGAGAATGTGTGGGTCCAGGAAAGAGAAGAAACCTCTTCTTTAGCACATAAAGGAAAGATTCTCTCCCTGGGATATAAATCTGATGTGATCATTTCAGCCAGTATCTAAGTTTGAGAATCAGTTATTTAGATTCCCCTACATATAATGTACATAACTCATGGTTACCCTCAGATACAAATTTGGTTATATTCTGTGGGAGTTATACAGACAGACAGACAAAACAACAAAACAAACAATGATGCTTCTAAAAGCCATGGCATCTGGCAGGTAGAAGCCTGCTTCCGGGGATAGCCACAGTCCCTGGGGCCTCACACTAGCCTTAAGAGAGATCTGCTTCTCAGTTTTTCGTGTGTGCGTGCGTGTGTAAGTGTGTGTGTGTGTGTGTGTGTGTGTGTGTGTGTGTGTGTGTGTTAGTTTCTTTCCTTGAAACTAGAATACAATTTAGGACATTTGAACATTAAAGAAGTGTATTTTGGCTCCTGCATCAAAGTTTTTGTCATTATCTGGTTGGCGGCCTGGTGGAAGTTCTGACTAGAAGACAGTGGCTTCTTTCATAGTATCTAGAAGGCAGAGAATGAAGGGAGGACCAGGAATGGAGTGATACCCTCCCTGTTGGTCCCCTATGAGGTCTTTTCATACCAGGTCTCACCTCCCAGCAGCACATTTACCTGTAACACCTTGCAATCCAGTCACCTTGCAGATGCCACACCCCTGAGTCCATGAAGCTTTATGGGACAAACAGATAAGTACTGTGACAGTGTATGCATGTATTTCTCTGCTCACTCACTTGTTTGTTGTGTAACTTTACAGAGTTGAAAGGAACTAGTCACCCATCTCTATATGCTGAGATAATAGGGAATATAATATAGAATGTGGACGAATGATGTTGGTTTCTATTCTTACAAATTCATAGACGTTATATCTAAAAATTACAAATTATAAATGGAAATATGTGTGAGGAGAGAAGGAAATAAATATAAAATTGATATTTGTTTTTTAATTAGAATATTTCTACATCTTTCCATTTACTTTCTAAGATAATGAGCTAAGGATAAAAATGCAAAACTTTGAAGACCCTCAAATTCCCCAAATGATAACAGCTATAAATGACTATTATAGGGTCACATTTTGAGAATCATACAATAATATACATTTCTTATAATATTGTTTTAAAAATATTTTTTTCTTTTTTTCCAGTACTGGGGATCAAACTCAGGACCTTGTGCTGGCCCAGCAGGCAGAGCACCACTGAGCTACATTCTCAGGCCAAAAACTATTTTCTAGAAGAAGACAGTTTCAGGTTTATGGATAGTTTCCCAAACATTTTGTGTAATGAATGACTTTAATATAAAAAAATTATGACCATATTTATAGAGCATTTGAGTAATTTTATTTTAAAACTGTATATCTACAGACTTGAATGAAGCTTCTTACCTGTATTGTACATTTTTTTTTATAGCTGACATCCTTCCCCATCCAATCACATGTCAGTAGTCTAGCCACTGCAAAAGTGAATTGGAATTTTTCTGATTTTATTTTTATAATGCTTACAAAATTAAAAAACTAATGCACTCACACATCTAAATCCACAGACACAGTGGTGTGGCCTGCACAGTTTCTTTTTTTTTGTTTTTGTTTTTAATCTTTATTGGTACATTAAATATACACATCATGATTGCACTCCATAATGGGGATTTGTACCAGTATAAGACACAACTTAATTCTCATTTTTTCCCATAGCCCTACCCATCCTACCCCCCCATATACATAAAATTTGTTTCCTTACTTTTTTGTTACAATCTCAACATTGTCCCCTTTCACCTTATTTTACATTGAGCATTTTCTATTTCACAATATATAACATACAAT
>PVIR01026082.1:0-24269 GCA_004026965.1 Petromus typicus | reverse complement strand
ATTATTCTAAGTTTGGTAAGATTTGTATTTTTTTGATACATGTTATCTTTTTTTTTTTTTTTTCCCAGTTTTTTGAGACAGGATCTCACTTTGTAGTTCAGGCTGGCCCTGAGCTCACTATGTAGCTCAGGCGAACCTCCAGCTCTCCTACCTCAGCCTCCCAAGTGTTGGGATTACAAGCGTGAGCCACTACACCCCAGATTGTGATATGTGGTACTGATAGCTGGTGGCGTGAGTCCCCATGCCTGGTATTGGTTACCAGGGCTTGAATTGGGACTTTGCGCTTACAGGGCAGGCACTGGAACCACTGAGCTAAATCCCTGCCCCATGTCGTCGTTTTTTATTGACATGACAAAGTGCTGCTCTCTGAGTCTACAGTTCAAATAAGAGTGGAATGGGAAGGTTGGGTGGATACTGGCTCACTCCCTGTGTGGACAATTAGGAGGTGGTTACACTGTCAGAGAATTTAAAACCAGGGAAGTCTGCTTTTCATTACAGCCATGTCCCTGCACTTCTACACACTGATGATGATTCCTCAGAGTCCTCTCCACCAGTCTTGCCCCTACCAGTTTCAGCACCCCAATGCTTTGGTCTATAATTTTTCAAATGAAATTACTTCAAAGTAATAATATAACAAAGAATTTTCAGGTTCTTGGATGAGTTTTAATTTCAGGGTTAAGTCATGTCAAAAAAAGCTATCAGCTTTTTTTTTTTTTTTTTAAGTACAAAGATCAGCCATTCACTGTGATCCAAAGCTCAGAAAACTGAGATATTTTTGGAGGTACCTTTTGGGAAGAGGTAACTCTGACCTCAAAAATCATGGAGGCTCTTCACTGTCTCCCCGCACTGATCTTCTCTTCTCTCTCCACTTTCCTGTAAATGGAGGCAGCTTTCCTTGGCAGTTGAAGATAAGCAGAGATAGCTGGCTGGAGTTGGGAAACTGTCCACTAAGAACACATGCCTAAGTAATTAACATATCAATACATCATTTTTATAGTCCTCATAATGTGTTTGCCTAGGACATCACCACAGACTATTCACAGTATGTGATTTGCCTTCATTGGAAACATTAAGTGAGCAGTCACAATAATGTTCTTTTTCCTTTCACAGTTACTACAACCTTTTTTATGCCTTTTAATAGTCTCAAAACTGTATCAAAACGTAAAGCAATTGAGAACAATGTGATTGGAATGCATTTACCCTAAATCTATTAAGGAAGGCAGTATTTTATAATTTTCTTTTTTAAAAAGTATCTTGTTGGGCATGGTGGTGCGTGCTTACAATACCAGCAGTTGGAATACTAAGGCAGGAGGACTGCCACGAGTTCAAAGCCAACCTGGACTACATGGTTGGTTCAAGGCCAGCTTGAGCTATATCGAGAGACTCTGTCTCAAAAAACCAAAGAAAAAGTATCTTGACTTTAGACTCACTATTTAGTAATTGTGTGGCAACTTTTGTGAAACTAATTAACTTCTGCAAGTTAATATCCTAGTTTAATTAGCTAATGTAACTCTCAGTGGGGGCCACCGCGGAGGAGGGGGAATAATGTATGTGAAGTGGCTTTAAATGGGAAGTTAGATGTCCTGCAGATGGTAAGGGGACAATGAGGAGGGAGGGCATGGCGAGGGAAGGCAACAGGAAGTGAAAGAGAATTAAGATGTGTTATGTGCATGTACCTACTTCGCACACTGTATGTAATTGTTGTGTACTGCAGACATGCATGAAAACACAGCACGGCACAACACAACATGACAAAATTATAGAACAGAGTTGGCCAACTCGAATTCTACAGGAACCAATCAAGACAAGTAATCAATCTGGCTGAGACAATAAGAGCAGAAGAGACCAGTGCTGCAGAGTGCAGGGCGTGACTAAAGTCATTCAAGTGTGCTTATTTATTTTCTTAAAATGTGCCAGCCAAGCAGAGCAATCTGAGTTTCACTGATTATTCAAAAGGTTATTCTAATTGTAAGGGTCATTCTATAGGAATGTGTACTGTGTCTACTTTCTGAAATAAAAGGAAAAGAAACTAGTGTTGAACATGTTTATCTGGGATCAGGAAAGATTTAGATTAATAATACAGAAAACTTCCTAAATACTTAACACCTGTATTATCCACTTATCAGCTTGGAACACTAATATGGTCGTAGATGCGGCGCATATCTGTTGGCAGAAAGTCGTGTGTTTTGCTCTTGAGTTCGCTCCTGCTCCCTCCTCAAATGCCTTGGGCCCTGCAAAGAGAGAGGGAGCGAACAGGAACGAGGCTGTTCGCGCTCTTTGTTGTAGTTTGGCTGCTGCCCCATATTTTTGTTGAAAACAAGTCCTTCCTGGTCCGGTCAGTGGTTATCCACGACTGTTCTGCCGTGTTCTGGCTGGCCCCGAGCCTTCCAGTGATCACAGAGAGCACGCATTCCTGCGGGATGGGTCACTCGCTGATAAGCGCAGTGGTGGCTCTCCCGCCACCGGCTCGGTGTCAAGTGCGGAGGGCTCGGCAGAGAAATGACTGAAGCAAACAAGCATAACAACAAAAACAGATGAGAACCAAAAGGTTACAGGTCCCTAAGAGAAGGGAGAGCACACTGAGAAGGAAAAGAGAGGTGCTGGAGATTGCGTGTGCCCTCCGCCCCCAGGCCCCGTGTGGAAATCTCTCCAGTGTGCTGGGGGTCGGAGGTGGAGCCGTTGACCCGGAGGATGCAGACCTTGAGAGTGTGATTAGTGCCCGAGAAGACCTTGGGGGTTGGTTCTCGTGCCCCTTCTGTCAGGTGAGGATCCCGCGAGAATACATTCCTCTCTGAATGAGGCATTGGGTCCTCAGCAGAGGTGTCCTCAGAGGTGTTGTTTCTTACATCCAGTCAGAGCTCAGCGAGAGGCGTGCTCAGCCTCATTTAGATGTTTGCCTACGTGGTCTGTCATCCACTGCACACTTAGGAGTTTTCAAAGCCATTTTTTGTATGGCTCTTGTTCTTCCTGGTGCTCCCCATGGGACAGTTACACTCACTCTTGTTATTCTCCTTTCCAGACCAGGAAATTCTGATAGTATTTTTATAGTAAGTGAAAAGTAAATATCCAATGCTATGCTCCCTTTTACGGCTGCAAAGAACACAATCAAAGTATGTATTAAACATTTAAAAATCTATCTCCTCAACCTTCTGAACTGCTGTTTTTGTTAGGCTTCCATAACTCCCTCAATACCAGCTATCTCCTTAAGTTCTATTTATGAACACGGTTCCAATAGCTCAAATTAAAACTGTTCACATGATTTGAACAGTGCGACGACTTTTTCCATCAGAGATAGAAACTTCACTTCTCCCGGGAGGATGGCTACCTCTGAGCCTAAACTTGTTTCCTGGTGAGGATGGAACGATGCCCATGTTGTAGGTGGCGCGGACTTTTCAGCCGGTTGTGCTCTGAGAGGTCCAGTTACCCTCGCCTGGCATCACTGTGAGCGCAGGAGCAGCCTGCTCGTGTCAGTGTGGGTTTCAGGCTGGAGACATAGCTCAGTAGCTCAGGCCTGCCTGGTAAGGGTGAGGCCCTCAGTTCGAGTCTTGGAACAAAAACAACAAAAATCATGCGTTCGTCAGGTCTTCAGTTTGATGAGGATCTTGGATGCGGGCTGCATGTGGCAGCGCGAGTGGCCTTGACTTGGCCTTGCGGAGTGGCATTTTCCTCTGAGTACAGGAACACACTCAGTGCCTGTACAGCCTGGGTAATCACAGAATATTTAATCAAATCTTTCCATTTTTAGAACTCATTCAGTAACAGCAAAGAAAAAATACTCATGTACATTACCTCAAACTGGGATCAACCAAACTGCTAAAAAAAAAATATATGAATTTAGTTATGGAACTAATGTGCTGCCTTATGGATGTAAAAGTGTTTTTTTCCTCACGTACTTCATGGTGTAGATGGTCATTTCTTAACACCCAGCTGACTTATTTATCCTGCCTTGGTCAAATTCATCAGTAACTTCTTGTCATCTGAATCCTTTTAAACAGCCTTAAAATGATTGTTTTGTAATTCTCCATATGGCTGAAAATCAGTTGACTCATCATTTTTGCTTGGGCCCAGACCATTTCTCAAAGCAGAAATTGTCCAAACTGTATGTTTCAAGAATGTAAGAGATTTTATTTCTGCATTGTTAGAATAAACCTCCATGAAGCTCTCAGACTCTTGAAATATTAGGCCTGGGTACTATTTAGGGCTAAAATAATGAAGCGAAGATGTCAGGGCTCTTGTCTGAATATCTTCTAGGCATTTCACTTCCATTATCTCTAATCCGCAAAACAATGTGGTAAGGTTGGTATTAGTATCACTGCTCTAGAAATGAGATCACAGAGAAACAGGTTCATTTAACCAGTGAGCTGTTTACTGAGAATCCCAAAGTAGGTCAGCTTGAGTTTATACCACTCACTACTCTCACAGTGGGCACTGGAAGGTTTTGGGGAAACCATCATAGTGTGAAAGGGTGCATTTTCAATGCAGGAAGCAAAAATGGTTTGTGTCTAAGACTTTCCTTTTGTCTAACCTAGCACTGTTTCCAGATGTCCTCTGTGGTCTAGGATTTGGTGAGCTCCCATCTGTAGGACAGCAGATAGCCTAGTTTCTGCTGTCAGCTTTCTGAGCAGTCAGGGTCAGGAACAAGCCAGTGTAACCGAGGGCCTGCATTTGCATAGGTTTCTGAGGCTACAGCAAGACTGTGGTGCCTTTAAGAGGAATCCAAGCAGCACCATTCTACACTTTTTCCCTTGAGCTCAGCTTACACCTTTTTTGTCAATGTGAATGTCTCCTTGGCTCTGTGTGATATCTTAGGAGGGATGGGACTGCTTTGGTTTTTCCTCACTAAGGGGAGTGACTGGGTGCAGTGGATGGCTGGTCATCATGACCTAAAATTTCGGTGGCCTCAGGAGAGTTCTTGTTGAGGCTTGAAGGCACCATAGTCCCTAGTTCTAAATTTCTTTCTCCTTCTGGCAAATCAAGTGATATAGAATGAATAAACAAACAAATAAACCAAAACAAGTAACCAGCAGAAATCCACATAGACAATGGAAACAACCTGTTGTATCTTTGTACAATAGAAGAGTATTTACCTTTGAGCAGGATAGAAAAAGTATCCTGCCTTGGAGTAAGGTGCACCACTCTATTTTATTCTGTCTCCTCTATTTATTGTTTTATAATTACTAGGTCATTTCACTTGTCTGAGTGGTTGTTATTTACCTGTTATGTAGGGATGATAATATTAACCCAGTGAAATGCTGTGAGGACCAGTGAGATTTATATTCCATGATACTGGCTGTGAGTTGGGTTTCCTTCTTTCTGTCCTTATTGAGTCTACTGACTATTATAAGGAAAAGTCAATTTATAAGGTGGAAAGATCTTTCTATTTATTTGGGAGCATCAAATTGCTTTGGATTTTGAGTCTGAACTGTTTATTTTTTATGAGTTTTAAAAATAGCTTGATTAGTTGTGCAGGAAAAATAATGACAAAAGGGTAACCTAGACTCTACCATGGATGTGGTGGAAAACAGAGAATGTAATTTAAAAAAAAAGAGAAAGATATAAAGCTCATGCTGCATACATTATTTATAAAGAAGAACACTTTCTCTACACATACTCCATGCTCCTCATTATTGTATAAACTGTATATTCTCCTCAAATATGAGACAGACTAAGTTAATCATGTGATCTATACACCCTGCCATTTAAAAAAATGTTTTCTTTTACAGTGAAATATATAGCTGAAAACAATGAGCTGTTTATACTACGAGGAAGGGTAGAGAAGGACGGTGTGTGTTTGCATGTCTGTGTGTGTAGATGTGTAAATTCTCTCATGACTTATGAGGTGGGATAATTTTACCCAATTCAACCATAGGTTCATTTTTAAAACCTCTTAACGACGTTTGGGAAACAAAGTCTAACACCAAGGACAGCCAATGGCAAAAACACTGCCGACCTCTCTGTCCAGGACCGGCCCTCTCCCCTCCTGCTTCAATCTGATTACCTCTGGGGAATGTGCTGTTCCTTGGAACTCATCAGCCCTGAACAAAATAAGAGAGGTTGAAAAGTTTAGGACATGGAAAATATGTGGAATTTGCTCTTGAATAATGATTCTTATTTTTCTTTTGCAATAAATATGACCAATGACCCAGATAAGAGGATGGCAATTACTTAATGAATCAAGCTTCAGAAACGTAAAAACACTTCACAATAATAATGAGAGCAATAATAGTAGGAAGCTGAGTTAAGTAAACAAATATAATGCTTCATGTGTCTGTAGATGTGCATTTACAAATTCCAAAACTATGACTGTCAAGGGAATTATGATTCTAATGATACCAGTGTTCTCGATTTCCATGCTCATTGAACTGGTTTTTATGAATTTGGGAGTAGCAATGTTCCATGATGACTTTCTGTCATTCTCTTTATTTAAAAAAATAAATTGAGTTTATCGGTGCAGTTTAGGACTACATTAGGATCACATTCCTCATTGGGAATTTCTACCTGTACATGATGTATCTTGGTTCTTATTTTTTTCCATTTTCCCTTTCCTCCCTTTTACTCCCCCTTCATATACATATGTTTCCATGGTGATTTTCTACACCCACTGGGAATCAGTTAGCTGAGATCCCAGTGTTGGACTGACTGTAACTTAGCCACCCTGTGGCTCTGGTAATCATTTACCTTTACACAAGGAGCTTTTCCTCAAACAATCTCATGTGTTTCGAAGCAAATATCCCCAAATCTGTTATTGCCCACGTAAAACGAGCTTCTATTTGTTCAGTTATATATTTGAAATCTGTACTGTCTGAAGTTTTCCTTGACTAGTGACCCTTATGCTACCTTGTGAAATGGGACACATTCTCCAACTTTATAGAAGCAGGAAAGAAAAGGTCTGTAAGGAGGGTAAGATAGGAAAGAGGCAAGTGAGATGGCCAGTAGAGAGTTGTATCTTCCAACTCCGCGAACATCTTCACCCATCAAAAGAAGAGCGGGTAGCTTCCCCCTGAGGAAGGTGCTGCCAGAGTGGTGACTCTGGGAAAGTTGTTGTCTTTCTTTCTCATAAAGAAAACGATCGAATGAGATACTATTTAAGAGCCTTTTGAGCCATAAGTCACTGTGAGAAGAAAAAAAAAAGTTCTCAAGATCAAGAAAATATTTTAGAAAGCAGAGAACCATTCGGTTGTTAAAAACAACAACAACCTCTCTCCCAAACAAAAACCTGCCGTTTCAGTGGCTTTACTAACTGTCTGGTTTCCAAGTAAATTGTAGTTGGTAAGGCATTAACCTGAGTAATCTAATAGCTATAGTTATGGTTATCCCTTTTCTCCAGACCACTATCAGTGTGCTGGGAAGCTTGCTGGAAATGCAGCCTCAGGGGCCACAACCCTAGAGCTTTTGATTTAGTAAGTCAAAGGTAGCATGCATTAGCCTGAATTTTAAAGACATCTAAGGAAATTCTAGTAGAGATATGATTTACCATTAATTCCTGAGATTTACCATTATCTCAAAGGAAGGAGGAAGTAGTTTGGAGTTATCATGGTTAGCCAGTCTCTGTGGAAGGAGCAGAGTCTTAACAGCCTATCTCTGCTTTCAGAGATCCTGAGTGCCCTCACAGGTGAGAAATCTGTAACTCTGCTCACACCGATTGGGACTGAATCACTACATGTTCCATTCTGTCTGAAACTAAAACTAAAAATAACAGCAAGTAAAACCAACCTTTAAAAAATGAATATTTGCACTATTTGATGGGAAAATAACTCCAGTATCCATCCAATTAGCAGAAAACAAAGGACTTAATTGGAGGAGAATGAAGATAAGAAAGAGTTTTTACTAAGTATCATAAATATGTCAGATAGTTATATAATGCATTGTCTCCTTTACTCCTTATTACAGTCTTTGAGCTAGAATTAGTCTTATTTTGGAAATAAAAGGCCTAAGGCTGAAGGAACCACAGCCTCACACATTAATTTTTTTTTTCTTTTTTTTTTAGGTTTTTTGAGACAGGGTTTCGCTTTGTGGTTCAGGCTGGCACTCAGCTCAGCCTCAAACTCACATCACAATCCTCCTGCCTCTGCCTCCCGAGTGCTGGGATTACAGGCGTGAGCCACCATGCCTGGCACTGTGGTATGTGGTACTGGTTGCTGCTGGGCGTGAGTCTCCACACCCAGTATTGTTATGTGGTTACCGGGGAATCGAACCTGGGCCCTTGCGCTTGCGAGACAGGCGCCGGAACCACTGAGCTAACTCCCCGGCCCCTCTCACACATTAATTTTTAACTTGACCACACATTAAAATCACTAGGAAAAATTACCTGTCTTATTGCTGGCCTACACCTTCAAAAACTGCAATACTACTGGCTGGGCACTGATATATTTAAAAGCACTCCGGAAATGCCAGTGTTCATAGAGAGAGTTGACTATCACTGATTCTGGGCACTATTCATAGGATCAAAACAATTCCCAAGTCACAGTCAACTCCTTTGATTCACCATATATTGTCTTGGACTTACTCTGGGCAAAACTCATGGTCTAGCTGAAATTCTGAAATACAGTTGTATTTGGAAGACCTGACTTTCTATCATTGTAGTATTGAAACTCTGGAATAAGCCATGCTTTTTATCTCAAAAGTTGTCTCAGTTGATCTTCATCTTCCCAAATAACACATCTTTACTCTTCTAGGTAGCAAAGAATTATCTGCTTTCAAAGTCCTTCTGAAAAAGATGAAATCTTCAATATGTTAATTGAGCTGACTGGGAGACCCTTTAAACTCCTAAAAGTCTTAGCCTTCGTGACTGTAAACAGAAACAATGACATCAAACATTTTTAAAGATATTGTGTCTCTAATTATATTTTAAAGACTTTCAGAAAACATTCTGTTTCATAAAAAAAGAAAAATAAAAACTTTTTTTCTATCTAGAACATATATTAAATATTAATATCTTATTCTTAATATTAAAATAGATAATTAGAATCCTCTGTTTATTATAAAACTAAATATGAAATAGTAATATTATTTGTCATTTATGTAACATGATGCAATCTTTCTTGGTAAGTTTCTAGCATCTTCTTAATGCTTTCAGTGCTGGTAAAATTGCATCAGTTTAGAGAAAAGTTAAGCAGAGTTTTCAAGTAGGAGAGAGGTAAGACATGAACATTTCAAAGAGATGGAACCTTGTAATCAAAGAATTGAACTTGGACAGTGTGACTAGGATATCCTTCACACATAGGTGAGATCCTGGGCCTGAAGCTAGAAAGGTCAGCAGTGTGACTCATAACTGGTATCATACGGTGAAGAAATATTTTCTTCTAGGTTTGCAGTGTCCCATACAATGGCCATTCATGGCAAAATGGCTATTGAGCATTAGAAATACCATTAGCCAAAATGAAAACATACACATCAATTTCTGAAGATTGGCATGTGAAAAAGTAAAATATCTAACAGATAACTTTCGTATAATTATATGTTCAAAATAAGATTTCATAATTACTGGATTAAATAAATCAATAAAAATAAAATTTCCTATTTCTTTAACTTATTAGCATTATTTTTTGGTGTTGGGCCTTGTATGTATAGAGGAAGTGTTCTTTACTTCCTACATTGAGCCCTAACATTTCCTGTACTGAGTTACTTGGAAACTTACCATTACACATGTAAGTGGCATTCTATTTATACTGGTCTGAGCTGCTCTAGATCACATGTGAGCACATACTATTTACAGGCCAGTGCCTTGACCCTTAAAAGAACCAGAAACCAAAATGAAATAGTAAGCAACCAACCGAGCAAAAGAACAAACAAAACCCCTACTGGCTTCTGCTCTGGATTCTGACTACTCTCACCATTGTCCATGGACCAGCAGCACTGGCATCATCCAAAAGCTTATTAGAAACGCAGAGCTTCATGTTTACACCGAGGCCTACTGAGTTAGGATTTGCTTTCAACAGGATCCCTGGGTGATCTACACATATGTCAAAATGAAAAGGCACTGGTCCAAAGATAGCGATCTTCAAAAGATACGATAAGACTCTAAGTTGTATTATCTAAGTCTTTTGTAACATTTAAAATAAATGAAATAAATAGGACACAGATGTATAAATACTGTATCATTTCTCTAGTGTGAGAAACTGAAAGTGTAAATGAGGTCCAGAATGCATGATAGGTACTGTGAAATAGGACGAAAATATTCAAAGGGAGAGAGAAACTGGGTACAGGTAGGGAAAACAAAAAAGGGAGAGAAAATTAGATGGTAAAAAGTTAAAAATGGAAACAAAGCATAAGTTTTTGGAGGGGAGGTTGAAGGCATGTTTCCTGCTAGAGAGAAAACATCACCACTACCATGCCCTTGTAACACACACACACACACACACACACACACACACACACACACACACAAATATGTGAGTATGAACAACTCTAGAGCTGGCTTAAAAAGCCTAAACCCAAACCCTAAAAACCTTCAGAGGAGACACAGATTGTAGAACATTGGTCTCCATGACTTTGGCCACAAATTGCATTCTTCACCCATCTGGTCAACTTGACATGCACAACCTGGACCAAAGGTTATAGACAAGAACAACTAAATCAGCTACTCAAGGTTGAAAGGGAATGTCAAAACGCATATTCTATAACTAGGAAGTAATAGAATACCTATAACAACATAGAAGCATAGGACACAATTAGATGAAAGATATTATTTTACTTGATTCCCAGGTCACCTGTCCATTTATGGTTTTTTCCCTTAAACAATTTCTGAAGAAGTTATAGTGTCTACTACTGAGCTGGCACTAAGAATATAAAAATGTAGGGAAGGTGATTTTAGTTCCTGTGATGTATGAACAGAGAGTGTTTATTATAGGAAACCATTCCGATTGATAAGTACTTAGTAGTTTCCTTATATATCTAAACAGTATTTTCAGAATCATATTCTTGGTGATACCCATGTGGACTTTTTTTCCTACTGCTAAAATCTATTGATTCATTATTTTAGTAATATTCCAGATAATTATGGGAGTGTTTCTAAAATATCCTTGTTAACAGAATGGAATGCACAGAAACAGATCCAAACCCTTGAAGTCAACTCATTTTCAGCTGAAGTGCCGAGAACAAACAATGAGGAAAAGGTAGTCCCTACAGTAAATGGGCAACTACTAGCAAACTAGATAATCACGGAAGAGTGAAGTGGACCCTTATCCTTCACCATCCACAAAAATCAGCTCAAAACAGATTAAAGACTTACACAAAAGATCTGATACTATTAAACTACCAGAAGGATATATAGGGAAAGTCCTCTACATTGTGCTCCACACGAGGGTTTGCTATATATATATATATATATATATATATATATATATATATATATATATATATATATATATATATATATATATATTTTTTTTTTTTTAGGCTTTTTTGAGACAGGGTCTCACTTTGTAGTTCAGGCTGGCCCTGAGCTCAGCCTCAAACTCACATCACAGCAATCCTCCTGCCTCTGCCTCCCGAGTGCTGGGATTACAGGTGTGAGCCACCACATCCAGTACTGTGGTATGTGGTACCGGTTGCTGCTGTGGTGAGTCTGCACACCCAGTATTGTTATGTGGTTACCAGGGAATGGAACCCAGGCCCTTGCGCTTGCAAGACAAGCACTGAAACCACTGAGCTATATCCCCGGCCCGAGGGTTTGCTTTTTGAATGAGACTCCAGAAACACAGATAGACAGACAGACAGACAGAAAGAAAGAAAAGATAAATGGTATTACATTATATAAAAAATTTCTTCACAGCGAGGAAAACAGTTGACATAGTGTAAAGATAGCCTGTAAAGTGGGAAAAATATTTATAAACTACTTGTCTTATAAGAGATTAATATCCAGAATAATGGAAGAACCAACTCAATAGCAAAAAATCCAAATAATCTGATTTCAAAATGCATGAAGACCTGAATAGATATTTCTCAAAATAAAATATCCTTATTTTTATTTCTGCATTAGGATATATTCATTTGCTTTTGAGATTTAATTGCAATATAATCCTGATATTTTTATTTGAACACAGCTGTCAAGACAGTTTGCATTATTATTGTTTGGTGGTGCTGGAGATTTTTGATCAATATTTTTTATGGTGATCCATATAAGTCGATAAATTCATTTCATGTTCCCTATTGGAGTGATAATTTCCCTGAGTCTAAATGTAACACAGAATATGTCAGCCTCACTGATGTGTAGCGTGGTTCACACATGCTAAGAAAGTTTATGGTTTTTTATAAAATTATTAAAGCTCTGCTGCATACAAAATATAGTGGGAGTTATAGTCTATGTAAGAATGATAGACACAGGATTTATTCTCTGTGATCTCTCATAGGGTGTGTGGAGAATAGATACTATTTAAGCTGTAAGAAACATTGGGAAATGTTTTTTATCAATAGCATTTGCTTTTATTCATTTTATACCTTTTGGACAGACCTGATTTAATCTTACAGCCATGTACCTTACTGTGCAAAAGCCAATGTGCCACTTTCTGTAAGGAGGTAGAGTGTAAAACTAAAACTAAACTAAACTAAACTAAAATAAAAGTGGTTTGTGAAAAAATAACTCCAAAGACCTGTTTTGTGGCCTTTTTGATTTTTCTAAATTATTTTTTTCTCTACCCCATTGTCTTAATTTTGGTTAAAGGAATAGCTTAAAATAAAATATTGAGAAAAAATATTCTTACTATCCTTTTGAAAACGCAGTGCGGTTTGTTTCTGCCAACTGCTTTCTGGCTCCACATGCAAGAGGACTGCTCACCACAGATTTTCGTATCCATGCAAATAGCATGACATCCTCAGGTTCTACAGCTTTGGTGCTAAGAACTCAAAAGGAATATAAATTACCTAGATTTTGAATCTCAATCAATTTTGCAGCTTTCATACTTATGAAAAGACTGTGGATTTGTAGCATAGGAGAGAGAAGATGATTTTACTTTGTTGGGATAATTCGAACATCTGTTCCTTTGAATAGGTTCTGATTTATGTGCTTGTATAAACTTGATATCTATAAAACTGACTGGCAATGTAATATTTTTAAATTCTATTCTTTCTTTGCTTTAGGGAGCTCCACAACCTAGGAAGTGACTAATGATATTGTCCGAGATAGATTAACTTCATTCTTTCATCATCAATTTTTGTTTGTGACTACATAGTAACAACCATAAAAATAGAGACTAAGGGAGCCTTGGGGGAGCTGTCCTATTTCTTGTGTTACGGCAGCAAGATGTGGCCATGTGCCGTGATTTGGAGAAGGCCAGTGCCCTCTGAGCATCACAATGATTTGGCAAGTTGGCCTCATGCAATGGAAGCAAAAAGAAGACTAGAGCATTCAGATTGAGGCGTAGGGTTCTGTGGGTGGTACAACTCCCTAACGAGGCAATTTAAGGCTTTAGCTCAGTCACCCACCTATAGAGAGAGCTATTGGATATTGCACATTGTGTTGTGGCTTCATCTGTGCTGTTTATAGTCAAGGAGTAACTCTTAAAGGAGAAGCCCACTGCTCTTTATTCTTGCCTTGTCCCCATTACTGGGTTTCCTTGAGGAGCAGCATGCTGGGTATTTACCCCTGCTCATGACTACGATGACCTGTGTTGGAGTTCTGCAGCCTTTTCTTCTCACTTTAGATCTGTTTCTATGCAGTGTTTGCATTTTTTCTTTGCTCATCAATGTATCTGCTCTTTCACTCAATCTGCCTCCTATTCTTTGCTTTCTCATTCTATGGAGGCTTACATGCGTTAGCTAGCCTATCATTTAAGTCCCATCTCATAAGCTGATTACTGTGAGGCTAGATGACAGAAGAACCTTACAAAAGGGCACACTTAATACAGGAAATGAGGTTAATGATTCAGTGGGCGAAACTCTTACTTCTGACTCACCACACCACCTAATAAAATATTATGTTCACAAGGAGATTTAGTAAATGTTTGTGGACCGATTATTATGCCACTGATAAATCCTGAGTATAAGGAAAATGCCATTTAGAAATTGTCTATTTTACTTGTGAAGATTGAGAATTAGAGGAACAAAGAAATTCAATGGCATGTCTGATACAGTGTGGCGAGGCCTTTATAATAGTAACTTTTCTACTAATGAACCTGCTGTATGTCCCTGCATATTTTATTTTTGCCTTCATTTTTTTTTTTTTTTTTTGCTTAAAAAATATGTTATGTCACTAAATATACCTGTTCTTGAAACCATAGTACACAGGTTTTGGAAAAAGACAATAAAAAAGAATAAAGGTAAGCAGGCACAAAGACTTGGATTTAAAGTGTGCCTTTGCCTTGTAACCAACTGAGCATAACATGTTATGTGTCAGAAATGTGAGAATTTGTGGTGACGTTGCTCTGTCAGACACAGACCCAAATCTGCTCTGAAGCAGGGCTTTTCTTTCAGTTACGCTATTTCAAAGGCGTTCACTGTGAAAACTCTCTCTGAGTGACTGTGGTGTAGCAGTGGGTCTTAGGTTTTGGGAGCTCCAGAGTGTTCCTTAGAATGCACAAACATCTGTGCCCCTAACATTTTACGTACTATTTCGGCTGGTTCATGACATTCCTGGATTTATTTGTTGACTCTCCATGGCACCGTGAATTATAGAACAAGAAACTCTGGTTTAGAGAACTGGTGTTTGTATCAACCTGGGCGTGCTCATGTGTCTGTGGTCTGGTTCGTATTGTTACTTCTTAAACTTATTTATAAAATATTTTTCTATAAATTCAGATATATTGGTGAGAATTTTAAAACAAAATCTACAAATTTTGTTTTGTAAAATACTAAGTGACAGAAATACTAATTTCTCCTTTTAAAGAGAAATTAAAAAAGAAATAAGTCACTCTATTGACTTAATTTTCCTGACTTAGATGTTTTTGTCTCAGCTTGTGAGTTTTTTTTAAGTTAGATTGTTACTATCAGAGTCAGAATGCTAATTAGAATTCTTTTCAGCTGCAGAAATAAAAATGAAAGGAATCTCTAAGAGGAGAAATGACATATATCAGGAGAGAGCAAACCTCGGTAGAAGGGCCAAATGAGTCCAGCTCCCTGGACTCCCTAAATAAAATATTATTGGAATTCAACTCCACCAATTCAGTATTGTCTATTGAGCTACAAAGGCAAAGTTAAATAGGTTGGATAGAGGCTATATGGCAGCAAAGCCTCAAATATTTATTTCTGGCCTTTTACAGAAAAATTAACCTACCTCTGTCCCTCATTCTAATCTGAAATTTCTTTTTTTTTTAAATTATCTTTATTGGTACATTAAATATACACATCATGATTGCACTCCATAATGGGGATTTGTACCAGTATAAGACATAATCTGAAATTTCTTAACCTTAGCACTGTTGACCTTTGGGCTGGATTATCTTTCTTGAGGGGACTTAGCACCATGATGTTTTAGCACCTTTGCCTTCTTCCCAGTAACTATCAAGAGACTCCTCCATCCTGGTGAGGAGAATCATAAGTCTCCAGTTATTCCTGAATGTCTTGGTTATAGTCACATTTTGAGCAAGATGGATTCTCTTTGTGACTGAGAAGAGACTGTGGTGATTCGTTCCTTAAGGGCTTCTGTTAGAAAGCTTTCCACTAAAGTGTTCCTTTGCACAGTGAAGAAAATATGTTTTGGGCTGATATCAGTTTCTTTCTCATTCATCTTTTCAGAATGGCAGAACACTACTGATCTCTGTCGCTTGAGTCAAAATACCTTCAAGGCCGGCATAACGGTGCACACTGCGATCCTAGGTGCAGTCCTGTCCTCTTTAAGTGCTGCCATCACCTCAAGCCCAGAACGATGAAATGTCTGCATTTTCTACTGTAGAAAGTGTAGCACTTGTGTAAATGCATTCTATCATCAGTATTACAGTTCCTCTTCTGATTTACCCGGAGGCCAATGTGTAGAATTGTGCCCATTAAAGAGCCTAGTGAATAAGACAGATTTATAGTAGTTTCCAAGGAGAGGGACGTCATCTGGGTGAATGGGCTTCTACCTTCCAAACTCTGCAGCTGAGCGACTGTGTTATCTATGAGTACCACCTTATCAACAGTACTATACTGCGATTACTTTTCTTTTCAGGTCAGCTTCATTTATTTAATGATGAAGCCTTATATTCATGAAAGCCTGAGTGTTTTGTTCATCTTCTTTTTTATTTAGGTTTTTTTGAGACAGGGTTTCGCTTTGTAGTTCAGGCTGGCCCTGAGCTCATCCTGCAACTCACATCACAGCAATCCTCCTGCTTCTGCCTCCCGAGTGCTGGGATTACAGGCACCAGAACCACTGAGCTAAATGCTTGGCCCTTGTTCATCTTCTTTTAAAATGATGATGTGGCTTAGAAGAGAAACTAACTTTAAGTAAAAGTGTTTTTTTTTGCAGAACAAGGGATGGAACTTAGGGCCTTGCACTTGCCAGGCAGGCAGCGGCACCACTGAGCTATGTCCCTAGCACAATAGCTTTTCTTTTAAAAACTTCAATCTAGTGACAAATCTATGTATTTATTTTTAGAGGAACAGAATTATAATTTTAACCCTCTAGGTATTGTTCAGTCTGAGGGTATGTACACTTTCTGATCTAAGTAAATATTATCTTTTAATATTTATCTTGAGCAGGTGTGAGTGAGTTGATTGTAGGTTCCTTGTTGAAATTAGTCAAGAAACATTTGTTCCTCCAGAGTCTAATCTAAAGTAGATGATACTTTATACTGAGAAAATGAAGCTATTTCATCATTAAAAATAACAAATATGATCGATCACTACAGATATATTAAAGTGAAAAATACACAGATTCCAGAGAAAATGTTTTTCAGGGACTGTGGCTAAGTTGGTTATTTGGATGAGTGAGAAGTGAGTTGAAAATAAATCCATTAACTTCCCAACTCTATCCTCTCTGAATTTTACCTGATGAAGTAAATATGACCTAATGTTCTAGAGGCTTGTTCTATACATGTGACGACTGTGACATTGCCATGGATCCGAGCAAAATATTATTTCTTTGGCACTGCTCCTGTTATCATTACCATTATGCAATCTTCGTTTTCAGAGAGCTGGAATGAGAGAACCAACAGAGTTGAGTCAGGTTACTGTAAAACAATCCTACGAATCGTTTACCTTTCTATTGAAAATCTTTGTCAGGGGAGTTATGTTCCTTTTTTTTATTTGAATACAAAAAATAACTTTTAAAGTGTCAGGAAAACAAACATTCACATAGTGTTTTCTCCAAAACAAATGCCAACGGGATCAAAAATCCCTTATGACATGCATGTTGGGAATAAGTACTATTTTCTTTGTTTGGTTTTCAGTGCATAAGATGGTCTCTTTTTCCTTCTGTTTAACGATTTAATTTCCCATGCTGGAAACTGATTCACACTTGACCTTTTTTGTACAAAGAATTAAAAAAAAAATCAACCCACAAACCCGTGTTTTTATTTTGAAGGAAAACAAACCTTTGTTTCCGTGAAAGAGACCAAAAGAAAGAAACTATGGCAGACAAATGGGTGATTCACAATCGCATGCTATTTGTAGTTATTATGATGATTATCCAATTATATGTGGTTTCTCCTGTATCATCTTGTCTGTATATTTTACAGGGTCATTTTATTTTTTCGCCGATTATGTTAGAATTAGTACAACATATATTATGTCTAGTGCATTGGTTAATTTCAGGCTCAGTCTTGTAAATCTCCACACCCATTTTGCATAAAAGGCTGCACAAGTCAAATGAAATTGTGTGCTGAATTAGGATTGCCTGGAGAAAATTCTAACTTTCTTTCTCTTGTTTCCTTTGGGTTGCTTTATTTATATTCATTGATTCACTCATTAATGTCATCAAAAACATTTAGATCTTCCTGATGTGTTAGAGGTAGTAACTTCCTCATGTCATATTTAGGTTGATTCTTCAATGTTAACATATTTATAACTATTTTACAGATTAGAAAATGGAGGTTCTAGGTTGATCATTGATTCAAGATTATACAGCTAGTAAAATTGACCATGTGGCATAACTTTCTTCAAAAAATATTTGTTGTTTTAAGTGGTTGTATTTGTACCAGCATATGATAAAAATATTCTATTATATTAATTGTAGATTTCACTAACTGAATCGCTATGAAGGAAACTCATAAAGGTGAAATAATTAGCTGTGTTTCAGAATAAGAGCATACTATTTTTTCACTTCTTAGACTGTATATTTAAGACAACAAGACAACAATTACCTGGAAAGCACAGTACTTAATCATCAAACTCTTTTTTTCTGCATGATGTTGTGGTTTTGACTAGTTCTGAGGGACTGGCTTTTCAGAGTCCAAGGCTGTAGGCTGGCCTATTTCTAGCACTGAAATTCCATTTCTTTCTGTGCCCTGTGCTTAGGAGATGGATGAAGAGAAGAGGTAAATGTGTGACATCTTACATTATCTTCAAAAGACTTCACTGTGTTTCTTTAAACAAAACACTCACCTTTCTACTATGATAAGATATATATAACATTAAACATCATTTTAAATTGTTTTGGGAGTAGGGAGGACTTCACATTGAACGTTGTTTAAACTTGCTTTTTGAGACAGACTCTCACTAAATTGCTAAATTGTCCAGTGTAAACTTGAACTTGTCATCCTCCTGTAGCAGCCTTCTAGCATTCTGGGATTACAAGTGTGTGCCATCACATGTGGCTCATTTTAATCACGTGTATGTATGCAATTCAGGGACATTAAATTGTGTAATGATACACAGTATTGTGTAATGATAACCACTATCCAGCCAAGAACTTTTTCACCCTCACAGACAGAAACTCCACACTCTTCTGTTCTTCCCAGCCATCAACTTCTATTTTTCAGTTCTCTAATTTTTGATTCCTTGTCGTATGAGCGAAACTGTACACTATTTGTTCGTTTTGTGTCTGGTTCTATCACCAGGCATAACGTTTTCAGCACTAAGGCGTGTTATAGCATGTGTCTGAATTCCACTTCTTTTGAAGTTTGAAAAGTGTTTTGTTGTATGCATATCTCACACTGTGTTCATGTATTCACATGTTGGTGGACATGAGGTTGTTTTTACCTTTTGGGTGAATAATGACGCAGTGAATATTGCTGTGTGAGCATGTATTTGAATCCCTTCTTTCAATATCTAGAATTGCTTTCCATCCCTAGAAGTGGAAGTGATTTGGAGGAACCACAAATCTGTTTTTCACAGCAACTATGCCATCACTGTTTTCCCATCAGTAATGGGCAAGCATTCTGACTTCTCCTTGTCTTTGCCAAAACTTATTTTCTGTTTTTTATTTTTCCTTTAAATAATATCATCCCACTGAGTATGTGTATAAATTTTTAATATAGCACTTTCTATGAATTATAGTTAAAATATGCTCACATATTTCTAAACCCATTTATTTTAAGTGACTCAGTCTCTCAGCTGGAATCTTTTGCTTCTCAGTGTAGTTTTAAAATCTTCCCATTGGTGGAATTTTCTGGGTAAGCACATGTTTTGCAACACTCAGTCTACCTGTATAGTATTCCTTACAGTTAAATATAACCCTCAGCGCCCTGAAATTAACTTATACAGCTTATGACAATCTAATCTTTGTCTGGGCCTGGGTATTAGGTGTAAACTATGCATATGGTTAGAGTGCATTCGGGGAAACAGAAATAGCAGTGGCATTTGCAGGGTAAAATTCCAGGGTGAATCACAATTGCAGACTGCTGATTTTTTTCAGGTGAATCATACCTTCCTTTAGTTTGCTTAAAATACAAGCCAGATAGAGAAGATGTTACAAACAATTAGCAACAGATGTCATAATTATACACAAATATAAGGCAAAGAATGTGGCCCGTCCTCACCCTCCTCGCTCAGGCAGGCGTGCAAAAGGGAGGGGCCAGAGATGCTGACAAGAAGTGGCTATTTTTCCTTTCCTCCAGTCCTTCTGGCCCATGAAATTGCTAGTGGAAAGAAGGAAACTGTGCTTCTTGTAAAATATCAAAAGGGAACGACACTCAGTAATGATTTTTTCCTAATATTACATCTAGTATTAGGAGATGATGTTAAGAAAGATGTTATGAGGCCTAACTACAACAATAGTGCTTTCATGTCGTGTATTTGGAGAAAATGTAGTTTTTAGCAGAAAAATGTGTATAGTCTCTTTCTTTTTAATCTGAATTGCATTGGGAAACACTTCCTTAAAAGTATTAAAAAGTTGGGGTGAAAATAGGTTCTTGTGTGACTTACGTACAAGACAATTCAAGTGGGGATGTGGGAGTCTGTTCAGACACTTATGTGGATGGCTGCATGTTAACCGATGTTGGACAGAGGTTTGCTTTTATCAGAGATTATCATCTGTTGGCGATTTATTTTTAAAATTTTTGAAATATTTTTTTCTTCATTTTTGTAAGAAAACTGTGAGAGACAACTTAAAATTGTAAGACCAGTTTGCTTTATCTAATAATTAAAATTATTGATTATACATTGTACAGATGTTCTTTGATTGATAGTAGGGTTGCATATGGCTAAGCCCATTGTAAATTAAAAATGTTATAAGTTGAAGCTGCATTTAATGTAACTAATATACCAGCACCATAGGTTAGCCTAACCTACTTTACATGTACTTAGAGCCCATAATCAGCCCATAACCTGCATCGAGCCCAAGGTCTACCTCACATTAAAATGTTGGTGAACACATGTCATTGACTGGCATGCCAGTAGTGTTGACCTTTCTGATTGTGGCCGAATAAGCTCATGGCAGCTGCCTGGCATCAAGAGAGAATATCACGCTGCCTACCACTGGCCCAGAAAAAAGTTCCAAATCCAAAATTCAAAATATGGTTTTTACCATAAAAGAGTCCATTTTGCACCATTTCAGTTGTAAAAATAAATTCGCCATAAGTCAGGTACCATTTTACTCTAATGGTACGTGGCAAACACTTTTACCCTAATCCCAACTAACATAGAGCCTAGTATGAGGTAATAGTAGTATATGCAGGAGTAAACATCTTTATCTAGGCCTGGAAATTTAGGGAGGGAAAATACTACATTCCATGTAATAGAGTCAAGCCGAAGAGTGTCCAGAGGAGGTTCTAGAATAGGCGTGTGATTCCCAGAGAGAGAAGAGAAGGCATCAACAGGAGCTGTTTGAGGCATCGAGGTGGGCCTCACGAGACTTTTTTCATCAACTCCTCAGACCTCCATTTCTTCACATCTACTCTGCTTTTTCTGAAATTGTGAGATTCTTTGTAATTCTGTACTATTTCTCTATCCATGTTGTTAGACATGATGCATTTTATTTCCTATATTCTTGCATCCATGTGAATTTCCTAACTACCCTTGTAGCATGCTGGCCTCAGAAGCAACTTCAGCGGGAGGATGCTGAATTGGGACTAGCAGTTATTAAATAACGACATCCCTATTAAATTATCACCCCATATTCTACATTATACAAAGAAGAATATAACTCCCAAATAAAAAGATTCCTTTAGTGGAAGAATAACATGAAAATATCATGCTATTGAAAAACATGGTAGGTTAGGTATCTCCAAATGGACATTTTAATAAAATATAATTAATGAGTCTAGACATGGTTCATTTAGATGAAGAGAGACACACTCATTCAATGACTCATCAAATGCTCATCATGTCATTTGGTCTATTAAACATGTACAAGTCTGTCGTTTACTCCTTTCAACGTATTGTGAAGGGGGACCTCATCCTCTTCTCTTTATAGAGGAGGAGCCTGTGGCTTTCTGGGGTCAAGGAACTGATCCATGGTCTGGGATCTGGGAAGGAGCAGAACTGACTACAAAGTGTCTATCCAGTACTTTTTCCCAAGGCACTCCTGAGTTGTACCTTCTTATTCTTCATTATCTTACTCTATTTGCTTCAATGTATATGCAGAACTAAGTCAGATCTTACTGACATCCAGCACTCTAAGAACTCTCTACCCCTGCTACTGTCATGGCTACAAGGGGTGGACCTCCATTGGAAAGGAAGGAGGTTAAGTATTTTCCACCTGAAGATGAGTTCCCAAGTGAAAACCTCTCAGTAAAATTTTTTTCAATATTCAATATCTAAAATTTATTATCATTTTTCACAAAAGACTTAAACTTTTGTTTTTTTTAAAGACAGGATCTTGGGTTGTAGTTTAGCCTCAAACTCACAGCAATCCTCCTGCCTCTGCTGGGATTACAGGTGTGAGCCACCATGCCCAGCATTGTTGGTATGTAGTTACAGAGTACTGTGCTTACAGGTGTGAGACACCACGCCTGGCATTGTTGTATGTGGTTACCAAGGGATCAAACTCAGGACTTTGCGCTTGCTAGGCAGGTGCTGGAACTACTGAACTAAATCTACTGAACTACTGGAACTACTGAACTACTGAACTACTGGAACTAAATCTCTAGCCCTAAACATGTATTTTTAAAAAGAATTACGTGTTTTCAATCTAGCAACCAGTTAGCAAAGTAACTTCATAATACTGTGTTTGGAAGGAAATAAATGCAGTTTAAACTGTGACTTATGTCTTTCAGTAGAGAGTAGATTAAACTGAGCTGTAATTTTAACTATTTCCATTCGAATGAAATCATATTAATTATTCATTTATTTTGGCTTAGAAGTACCTTTGTTAGGAAAAAATAAAAAAAGAAGGAAAAGCTGCCAGACAGAACAATAATAAATCTTACTAATTATGTCTTTATCTCCATCTCCATCTCCGTCTCTGTAAGCAGTATAATGACCGTCGTTGTACCTGCTTCCTAACCTGATCTGATCACTATTCTAGGAGAAGAGAGTCTTTTCCGTTGATTGTCTTTGGGGCATTTACGACACTGATAAGGTAGGAAAGTGTGGCCTATGCTCTTGACAACTGTTACAAACTGGGGAAGGTGCACATTGATCCTAGCTGTGGTCTCAAGGAATTCCTCAGAAATTTGTGGTTGGAAAACACCTGAGGATCTGACTGGGGGTTCTCAGCCTGGGTGAACATAGCAGTAACCATGTCGCCTTGTCAAGGACACTTGAAGGGAAAGGTAGTTTCTCTAATTTCTCTGATCCCCAGCTGAATTTGAACCCTTGAGAATTACATTGACAATAATATGTTTTCCTGATTTATTAAAGGAATTCCTATTTTACCTTCAGTAATATTGTTTTTCCATTTCTCATCTTGGTTTTTTATACCCTTTTCCCCCTAAAGATATCTCTGACATATTGATTTTTTTTTGTGTATTTTTTCATAAAATCATCTTTGGGTTTATTAATCCTTTCTATTAATTTTTAGTTATTTTAAACTATTATCATTGCATTTTGATTGTTTGCTAAATTTTAATTTTTTTTTTTTTAGTGTTCTGAGACAGGGTCTTGCTTTGTGGTTCAGACTGGCCCTGAACTCACTATGTAGCCCAGGCTAGCCTCAAACTCACAGCAATCCTCCTGCCTCTACCTCTCAAGTGCTGAGATTATAGGCATGAACCACCATGCCTGGCCTAAATTTTAATTTTTAATGTTTACTTTACTGCTAGTTTTATAATTTCTTGTGTTGGATACTTAGCTATTTAAATTAAAAAACTGGTTTTATTGATACACATCATGATCACACTGATACTGACAATTTATACCAGCATATTCTCATTTTTTCCCATTCCCCTGCCCATCCTACAACCTTCCTGCTCTAGCTCTTTAACTTTTTAAAGTTTTACTTGTTTTATATTAGCACATAATAATTAACCATATTTAAGTACAGTGTGATGTTTTTCTACATGTATACATTATATATACATATCTATCATCTCCAAAGTGTATTATTTATTCATGAAGAGAACATTCACTCTTCATGTTATTTTCATTCACTCTTCTAGTTATTTTATAATAAATAATATAATATTCTCAATTGTTGTCATCCTAGTATGAAATAGAACACCTAAATTGATTTGTGCTCTGTATGATTTTGTACCCATTGATCAATCTTTCCAACCCTGCTATCCTTGTTCTCCTTTTTCTAAGCTTCTGGTAACCACTGTTCTATGTTTCTGTGAGATCATGTCACAGAAGAGTGACATGATAAGATATGTATCTTTCTGGGGCCGGGGAGTTAGCTCACTGGTTCCGGCGCCTGTCTTGCAAGCGCAAGGACCCAGGTTCGATTCCCCGGTAACCACATAACAATACTGGGTGTGGAGACCCACACCCAGCAGCAACCAGTACCACATACCACAGTGCTGGGCGTGGTGGCTCACGCCTGTAATCCCAGCACTCGGGAGGCAGAGGCAGGAGGATTGTGATGTGAGTTTGAGGCTGAG
>PVIR01026081.1:0-24255 GCA_004026965.1 Petromus typicus | reverse complement strand
CCATTATCTGTGTGAATAGCTTTTTGATGTCTTTAGCATTGTCTCCTGCTTCCTCAGTGACTCCAATCAATCTTATGTTATTCTTCTTTGAATCATCTAGGAGCTGTTGGATTGCCTTTTCATTATCGCTTGCTTTTTTCCATAGATTATGCCTTTCCAGTTCATTGGTTGAGATCCTGTCTTCTAGGTCTGAAATTCGTTCTTCTGCCAAATTCATTCTATTGCGCAAGCTTTCATTTTCTTTCTTAATTTCCTGGGCTTCTGCTTGTAGGTGTTTGAAAGGTTCCAGTGCTTTTGCTATCTTGGATTCTATCAACTCCATGATTTCCTCTTTAGCTTTATTAATCATCATGTTGACAGTGTCCAATATGTCTGCTTTCATCTCAGAGATCAGTTCTGATTTCTATTTTACTAGATCTGCTTTGGTTACCATTTCTGAGGGCCCTGGAGACTGGGCTTCCAACTTCTCTATTTTCCTTCCCCCTGTGTTACTTGGAGGTGAGGATCTTTGTGTCTGAGATTTTGAGTGTTTCCTCATCTCTGACCTTCCCTGTTTTCTGGCACTGTTTGTTGTAAGTCAATTTCCTCCTAATAGTTAGAAACCTTAAAATAGCAGTGTTCTTGGGTTGCTCTTTGCAGACTGTATTGGGACCTAAAGAAAAACCCCTAGTTCTGGCACACCATATGAGGCACTCAATCAATACAGTCAGAACACCTTCTCCTGTCTGCTTTAGAGGCAGGGAGACTGTGGCTCCTGAACTGCTACAATGGCACTGTCTGAGGTTGCAATGGGCCCACCTGCTCAGCAATACAGAGTGTCTGGGCTCACTTGTGCAGTCGGCCTGGAGGCCAGTAGGCTGTAGGCCCTGTGCAGTTGCAATGTTAGGGGCTGTTATTCCAACAGGCTCACCTACTTACCAATACAAGCTGACTGGATGTGCTTCTGCAGTTACTGTAGAGAAAATCAGACTCTGACCTGCTAACCTCAGTCCCTCCGCGCTCTTCTGGCGTAGGCCAGGAAGCCAGCAGGCTCCAACTCCGGCGCAGATTCAGTCACCCAGACTCAGTGCCGCAGTCACCACTTCCTGAGCTGCTCGCTGCTGAACTGAGTCCCTGGGCGCTCTTCCGGCGTAGGCCTGGAGGCCAGTAAGCTCTAACCCTGGTGCAAGTTCGGTGACACAGACTCGGTGCCGCAGTTGTCGTTTCCTGAGCTGCCTGCTGCTAAACTCAGTCCCTGGGCGCTCTTCCAGTGTGGGCCTGAACGCCAGTAAGCTCCAAGCCTGGTGCAGCTTTGGTGCACCAAAGTTGCCATTTCCAGAGCCGCCCGCTGCTAAACTCAGTCCCTGGGCACTCTGCTGGCGAGGGCCTGGAGGCCAGTAAACTCCAAACCCAGTGCAGATTTGGTGGCACAGTCGCTGTTTCCCGAGCCACCCGCTGCTAAACTAGGTCCCTGGGCGCTCTTCTGGTGTAGGCCTTGAGGCCAGTAAGCTCTAATCCCGGCGCAGATTCGGTGACGCAGACTGGTTTTGCAGTCGCCCGCTGCTAAACTCAGTCCCTGGGCGCTCTTCCAGTGTGGGCCTGGAGGCCAGTAAGCTCCAATCCCGGTGCAGCTTCGGTGGCACAGTGGCCGTTTCCCGAGCCGCCTGCTGCTAAACTCCGTCCCTGGGCGCTCTTCCGGCATAGGCCTGGAGGCCAGTAAACTCTAACCCCCGGCGCAGATTCGGTGACACAGCGTGAATCTTAAAATTAATAATCTACTAAATGCCTGTTTTTCCCTGTATACATCATAACGAATGTTATTTTTATCAATAAAACATATTAAATTTTTTCATAAAAATGTAATTGAAAATGTCACTGATTAGATTAAGAAAGAATTATCATAGACATATGTGATAATTAATGTCAATGACTATTTTAAGATGGCTGAGTCAAAATTGCTTTTTATTTCATTACTTACTGGGTTAGACTCAACAATTACAGGGAGTTAAGGAGAGTGTTGTAAGTCAGATACACAGAAATTTTAATCATCTCCTACTGTAAAAATTATGAAAGTATATTTCAGGAAGTAATATACAAACTACAGTAATACACAAACTTCCACACATTCTTTGTAATTTATATTTTAAGATTATCTTCTACCATAGATGCATGAATTTAGAACATGAAAATCAAGAAAGCTGAAATAAATGAAGATGAAAAGGATAATATACATATTTGAAGAACATAAAATCACTTCTCAGTAATCCCATAATCCATGAGTCAAGACAAAAATAACCTTTTCCTGAGCAGAACCTCTATGTGACTACTGATCTGTGCAATATGGAGATCATGGTCGTCACTTTTAAAAAGGCTTTTGAAGTTACAAATGCAGTACCACGCTGTATTCAAACATACAAATGAAAGTTCTCCTGCACAGTGGTTTTTAAAAATTAGAAATATGGGGCCGGGGAGTTAGCTCAGTGGTTCCAGCGCCTGTCTCGCAAGCGCAAGGACCCGGGTTCGATTCCCCGGTAACCACATAACAATACTGGGTGTGGAGACCCACACCCAGCAGCAACCAGTACCACATACCACAGTGCGGGCGTGGTGGCTCACGCCTGTAATCCCAGCACTTGGGAGGCAGAGGCAGGAGGATTGTGATGTGAGTTTGAGGCTGAGCTCAGGGCCAGCCTGAACCACAAAGCGAGACCCTGTCTCCAAAAACCTAAAAAAAAAAAAAAAAAAGAAATTAGAAATATGGGTAATAAGAGCTGAGGCTTATTTTGGAAACTTGGTGTATGGATTTAATCCACCTTGATCACTTTCAATCCCATACCCTCCTCTCCATTCTGCCATTATACGCCAACCCCCTTGCTTCTCCAAGAGTATACGTTCCAATTTTCTGTCAATTCTCTTTTATTTAGTTACAGATTTTTAGGTTTCTTGTACAAGAGTAGCATATATTTATGAGTGAACATGAATATATATGAGTGTGAATATATTAATATGAATATATGTTCACCTGTCAATCTAGTCTACCTTCTTTCACTTTGGTGTTCTTCAGTTGATATTCGTCAATCCCTGTTGTCTGTTTGAGGAGATAAAAATACCTTTAAAAGATGTATGATCTTTACGACTACAGGTATATATACAAATGTAACAGGTATATATACAAATGCTGAATAGCCAGTCTATAGGAGAGCAGATTTTCCTCTGGGATGAATGACTGGCAACATTCATAGTATTATTTTTCAGTGTTCATGCATTAATCAGTTTCTACTTCTATGACTTTTCGCAAGACTCAGATTGAAATTCATCCTTTTTAAAACTAGCAAACCTTTGTTAAATTTCTGTGTAAATCAAGACAAAGTAGAATAAGTAAGATTTTCTACGTTATACTCTGATAATCATGTAATGCCTAACTATATTCTCAAAGTATTTCCTTATGATTATTATATAATACACATGTCCTAATATATAGCTGTTTTGTCTACCTTTCTTGGTCACATAATTTTGTAGTTTTATTTTACAGTATTAAGACATACATAATAAAATTTACATTAATTTTTTCAGACATCAGCCTCTGTAATGCCAACCACATGATTAGATTGTATTTTTACATTTAATCTATCGATTTGATGTAATATAATGACAGCTCTTCCATAAACTACTAAACAGGCATATTATCTTTTTTTTTTTTTTTTTAGGTTTTTTGAGACAGGGTCTTGCTTTGTAGTTCAGGCTGGCCCTGAGCTCAGCCTCCAACTCACATCACAGAAATCCTCCTGCCTCTGCCTCCTGAGTGCTGGGATTACAGGCGTGAGCCACTATGCCCGGCATTGTGCTATGTGGTACTGGTTGCTGCTGGGTGTGAGTCTCCACACCCAGTATGGTATGTGGTTACTGCTTGCAAGACAGGCGCTGGAACCAATGAGTTAACTCCCCAGCCCAGGCGTGTTATCTTAAACAGGTATATTATCTTCACACAGATATTGTAGCCTTGAGGTACCAGGTAAATAGAAGATATTTATAGAAGATTGCGTCCATTCTGAAAATTTATGTTAAATTTTAAAAAGAGATTTTTTAAATAAGCTTCTGTTTTTAAATGAATATATTCAGTGATTAGACAAGTAAATCAAATAATACAAATAGCATGAAAAATAGTAATAGCCTTGCTTCTCTCTCCTATTCTTATCTGAGGGAGATATCCAATTCTAAAGGTTTCATATTGTACTCTAGAAATACTTAAATAGTACTTTTTCTATTCTGATTATGACCCTTATAGTTGGTACTGTTTGTTTTTCATACATGCTAATTTTCCTGTGTGATTTTGCCATTTTTTCATGCTTTTTTTGTGGCAGTGTAATCCAGCTTCAGTTTTTATATCTTTCCATTTGACATTTTGTCAGATGTGCCATCCAACTTTAGTCAAAAATGATAATACTGTTGGGGCCAGGGAGTTAGCTCAGTGGTTCTGGCGCCTGTCTTGCAAACGCAAGGGCCTGAGTTCGATTCCCCGGTAACCACATACCATACTGGGTGTGGAGACTCACACCCAGCAGCAATCAGTACCACACACCACAGTGCCAGGCGTGGTGGCTCATGCCTGTAATCCCAGCATTCTGGAGGCAGAGGCAGGAGGATTGCTGTGATGTGAGTTGGAAGCTGAGCTCAGGGCCAGCCTGAACCACAAAGCGAGACTCTGTCTCAAAAAAAAAAAAGATAATACTGTTGATTTTACTTTTTATATGTAACAGTGGCTAAAATGACAGGTGGTGAGCTATAGTGATTTTCATGGTGATTTTGATAGTACAGTTATATTGGACTAACTCACAGTAGCTGACACTAACAGATGAATTACATTTTGATATTTTGCTCCTGAACAATGTTTTAGCCTTGGTCATACTGTAATTCCAGTTGTACTAGAAAAGCATGTAAAGCTACTCTACCTTTATCTTAGAATATGAAATACACACTACCTTCAAGTAATACTGAAAAATTTGGAGCACTCTAAATTAGTGAATATGGCTAAGTATCTTCTAAGCATTATTAAAATTCATGATGATAAATGTTCAAATAAGTCAGGCCTGTATGTATGAGAAATGTGCAGCTAAGAAAGAACCTGGGCAAACAACAGGAGATTCAGCATTTCAGTTTTTATGTGTTTAACAAAAGATTATGGAATTGTCCCACAAGCACAAGCTAAATCATGAAAATTTACATTTTCCTCCTGTCGGACAGTTCCTTCTAACATTATCCTCCGAACAACAGCTCCTTTTCTCGTGCCAGGACTCTATTCCCTGAACTGCAGCTTGGCAGCAGCCAGGTCTCCAATTTCAACCACATGTGTCTCAAAGAATCAAAAGATCCTTCTTTGGCACTTCAGTCACATATCTTTAAAAGCTGCGTTTGTGCGTCAGATTTAAAAATAATTGAAACCAGGGGGTTCAAAAAAACCAAACTTTTCTTCCAAGATGTTTCAACTTCAACTGATTCCAAAAACATGGAAAGCAACAGAATGGAAATGAGAATAGAAACCACATACAGCCTGCAGCGTAATATACTGATAGGTCGGCAGAAATGAACTCAAAACGCGCTCTCTACCCTTGGGTCAGGATGGGGTCCTTGTAGTGCCTGGCCTTTTTCTCCAAAGTTTGCCTTAAAATAACTCTTGGTTTTGTGCATATCTCAGTTTGAAGGAAGAGTTTGAGGTCATTTTTGTTAGTACTGAACTCATATCCAGAGATGGGAACATGTGTGGAAGTTTTAGGTTAATTTTCAACATTAAGATCATGTTAAAACTATATACATGTATATTTCATGGTTCCAATTTATTTTCCATTCTCAGACTTGCCTTTGCTAGGGGAGGGATTCTTCCATCATATTCTTGCTGTACTGTTGAAGAGTTACATGGAGAGTGTGCTCATGTCCTGGGAAACAGCTTGGTTTGGAGCTTTGTTTCAGATTTGAGTATTTGTCAAGTTGACCTAATCAAGTGAAAACAACACAATATAATTGCCCTAAAAATCTTTTTTTCTGTGTCTGTTAGTTTTAGAATTTTAAGTTGAAAAGTGCCCAGGGGCCACTGGGAAAAATGAGGCCCTGCTATAGAATGCAGATAAAGGACGTAGAGTAGTTGGCAAGAGATTTCTCACAGAACACATGCTTACCCTCGTTCGTTCATTGGGGTAGTTAGTCAGTAATATTGCCACTGCCAAACAGCAATCGGTGCTTTCTTTCCTGAGAGAAGCAGAGAAGCAATTTCACTCTCCCTATAGAGGAAACAGAAATATTTAAAAGGCTAAACAGTAAGTCACTTGATCATTATGTAAATTGCTTTAGACTCTAATGCAAAATATGTCAACCTGTTGTATAATTAAGAGGTATCAAATACTAATTATTCCATCACTCAATTTTTAGGTTATACTACTAATTTAACAATTTTCTTGGTCTTCCAACAGAGTTCCATACTTTCTTCATCTCCTATATTGATCAGTACCATGAGTAAATGAGATCATATAATACATGTCTTTCAGGCCCTTGTTTAGATCAGTTAGTCCAATGTTCTCTTGTTCCATTCTCACTGAGGCAAATAGCAGTATTTGCTTCTTTTTGAAGGCTACATAGTATTCTATTGTTTTTGTATATTACTATTTATTTTAAAATTTAATATCATTAAAATAATTATTGATATGATTAATATATAATTAATAATAAGAACATTAAAATTTAATGTTAGTTAGTATATGTGATACATTTAACTTTGAGGGACATCTGTCTGTTTGCCTGCCTGCCTGCCTGCCTGCCTGTATATCTGCCAACCTACCTCCCTATTATATATATCATATTTTGATCATTTTTACTGACATTTCAGCCTGGCCCTCTCTCCTTCCTTTCCCAGATCACCTGGGGAGGTGATCTCTACAGAGTCTATTTTTCTTGTTTATTAGTATTTCTCTTTTATTGCTCTTTAAGTTATTTATGTTTGAATTTCTCATATTAGGGAAATCGTGTGATATTGAACCTGCTATAAATTACTGAATATTATGGTCTCAACACCCATCCATTTCCTATATGTGATTCCTATACTTCATTGTGTTATTATATCCTATTTCCCTAATCCATTCATGTGTTGATGGGCATATAGGAAACTTCTATTATTTGATTATTGTTAATTGTGTTACTAAAACATGGGTAAGCATCTGTCACTATAATATGATAATCTTAGGGCTTTGGAGATAAAATTTGAAGATACTTGCAAGTGGCATAGTTGGGTCAAATGGAGTTTCTGTTTTTTGGATTTTTGAAGACTCTCTATACTGATTTCCATCACGGTATTATTTCTTACACAATTAGGTTCATAGAGCCCTTGCCTATACTTATACTGTTAACAGATTTACATAGTATTTTTTCTTCCTACAAATTCACTATTTTTGTTTTTCTACACAGGTCTTTGCTCCATTTTGATTTGATTTTAGTATGTGGTAAGAGAGATGAGTTAAGATTCATTCTTCTGGAGGTGCACAATCAGTTTCCCTAGCACCATTATTAAATAGCTTATGTATCATCCACATATGCTATTAGCTCCTTTGTTGGAAGTCAGAGCCAAGGTACATGGGGTGACTTTGGGATTTCTTTCCTTTTTTCTTTTTCTTTTTCTTTTTTGAGACAGGATCTCACTTTTGTAGTTCAAACTGGATCTGAGCTCAGCCTTGAACTCACAGCAATCATCCTGCCTCTGCCTCCTAAATGCTGAGATTACAGGCGTGAGCCACCAGCATTGTGCTATGTGGTTCTGATTGCTGGTGGGTGTGAGTCTCCATGCTTAGCATTGTGGTATGTGGATACTGGGGATTGAACCCGGGCCCTTGCACTTACAAGGCAGTCACCAGAACCACTGAGCTAAATCCCTGGCCCAGTTTGCTAATTTTCACTAAGACTTTTTAAGTCTTCTCTTTAGGACGTTTTAATTAACCTTTAAAAGCAAACTCTTTGATACATTCACATTGTGGTTTTTTTTTTTCGTTTTTTTTTTTTTTTTTTACTCTCAACTTCATTAATATTTATTCTGATGGTTATAATTTCCTTCCTTGTTCTAGTTTTGGATTTTGATTGCTCTTGCTTTTCTAGGATCTTGTGGTATATCATTGTGTTATTCATTTGAAGTCACTTATTTTTGTAATGTGGGGCATTTACAGCTATAAACTTGCCTAATATCACTGCTTTCATTGTGTCCCATAGTTTATGCTATGTTTTTATTACTTGATTCTATGAAATATTTAATATTTTGACTTTCTCTATTACCTATTTATTATTTGTTATTTACTACACATGGATCACATAGTTTCTGTGATTCATTGGCTATTGATTTCTAGTTTTTTTGCATTTGATGAGATATTCTGAGTGAGATTATTTTGAATATTTTGTATGTATCTGTATAAATTTAAATGCACGATAACCTATAGTTTGGTTTATTTTGGAGAAAGTTCTGTGTGATGGTGAGAAAAATGTATGTTCTGTTGTTGAGTGAAACCCTAGGTATATGTGAAATCCATTTGTTGAAAGGTATGATTCAACTCTGTACTTCTTTGCTATTTTTTTTCCTGGTTGACCTTCCTATTTGTGATAGTTCTGTAGTAAAGTACCCTACTATGATTGTGCTCATTTATTTGATTTTTTTATATTTAATAACATTTGTTTTATGAAATTGTATATGCTGGTATGGTATCAGTGTACATATTTTTATACTTGTCATCTCTTGCTTTTGAATTTTTTCTTTTATAAGTGTTGTAGTCAGTATCTGCAAAGGAATAAATTTAACACAGGACACATAGTTTACACAATTATTTTTTTATTCATTGATTTTATTGGTACATTTTATATACACTTCATAATCACAATCACCATTGAAAATTTGTACCAGTATATGTCACATCTTAATCCTCATTTTTCCCATTCCCCTGCCTCCCTCATATATACATAAGCTTTGTTTCCTTTTTTTACCAACACACTTTTCCCCACATTATATATCCCATGCCTCTTTATCACTTGAATATTTTCTGTTTCACAGTATCTATCATACACTCTAGTACTCATTTATATATTCAGTTTCTCTTACCAGAGAAAAGATATGATATTTACACATTTGTGACCTATTTAATTCACTTATGAGTATGTCCCCAAGGTACATCCATTTGAGTATAATTGACTCAAACTTATCATTCTTTATGACAGAGTAATACTCCATTTTATAAAAAAAAACCCACGGCTTTATCCAGTCTCTAGTGATGGCCATTTGGATTGTTTGCAAGATTTAGCTATCACACTGAGCTGCTATGAACATGGTTGTACAAATGTCACGGTGATATGAATCATTTTAATTATTTCATGTATTAACCTAGCAGGGGAATAGCAGAGTCAAATAGGACCTCTAGTCCTATTTTTTAAAATTGAAATCTTTATTGGTACATTACATATACACATCATGATTGGACTCAACAATGAAAATTTGTACCAGTATATAACACAACTTAATTCTCATTTTTCCCCATAGCCTTACCCACCCTATCACCCCCACTCCCAATATACATAAACTTTGTTTCCTTTCTTTTTTGTTATAATCTCATTATTTTTCCCCTTCACCCTATTTCAATTTGAGTATTTTCTATATATAACATACAATTCTAGAACTCATTTATATCTTTATTTTCTCATACCAGAGAAAAGATGCGATATTTACCTATCTGTGCCCTATTTATTTCACTTATGAGGATATCCTCAAGTATGTCCATTTCAGTATAAATGATTCAAACTTATTATTATTTTTCAAGAAATATTCACACTGGTCTCCGCAGTGGTTGTCCCAGTATACTTTCCCACCAACAGTGGAGAAGGCTTCCTTTCTCCTCACAGCCCTATGGACATAAGGGTAACCTTTTCAATAAGTAATGCTGGAAAAACTGGCTTTCTACATGCTGAAGAAAAAAATCCCACCCATCTCTCTTTCTCCCACTCTGTACTAAAATAAAATCAAAATAAAATGTCTATTTGTTTATTTTTAAAGCAAAAGACTTTACTCTTACTGAAGTCTATGTAACCAATGAATTATTTCTATCTTCGATTATGGCTTTGATATTGCATTTAAGGATTTTTACTAAGCTTTCCTTTAGGAGTTTTATGCACATATTTTAAATATTTATATCTATTATTATTTGATTTTTTATGTAGAGTTTGACATTGTCATGGTTATTACTATTAGTTCTCTAAGTTATTATTAATTAAATAATGAAGCTCAGTTGTTCCAGTACCATTTGTTAAAAAGACTCTTCTTCCTGATAATTAATGTCTTTCTTCCTTTGTCAAGAATCAGTTGATCATAGTTATGTGGTCTATTTCTGTCTTCTTTGTTCCATTTGTTTTAATTGTCTATTTGTTTGAGAATACTGTTATATTACTCTGTCTTTACAGGAGGTCTTGATGGTGTGGTAGTATCAGTCCTCTAACTTTATTTTTTCTTTTCCAATATTGAATTGGTTCTTCTCAATTATCTTTCCATACAAATTTCAAAGCCAGTTGAACAATATCCATAAAATAAAGTACTGTGATGTGATTTGAATTATGTTAAATCTAAAGGTTTGTACATCCATTCTTGTCTGTCTTTGGTAGGAGGGCAAAAGTGTCCTTATAACTGAGTTTTAAAGTATTTATTCTAACAGTTTTGAAATGGTTTACTCACTGAAACCATGCAGTTTCAGATTTTTTTTTTTTTCCTGGGAGATTTTGATTACTAACTCATCTTTATTTATTCTCAACTTAATCTTGGTATGCTGTATGTGCCTGAGATTAGTCAGTCTTTTTCATTCATCTAATTTATTATTATTATTTTATGGTAGCCTCTTATGACCCTTTGTATTTTCTGTGGAATCAGTTTTATTATCTCTTCATTTATAATTTTATTTAATTATTTTTCTTTCTTTAAAGGACCTTCAGATTGTAACAAAAAAGTAAGGAAACAAATTTTATGTGTATGGGGGGGGGTGGTAGGGTGGATAGGGCTATGGGAAGAAAATGAGAATTAAGTTGTGTCTTATACTGGTACAAATCTCCATTATGGAGTGCAATCGTGATGTGTATATTTAATGTACCAATAAAGATTAAAAAAAAAAAGGACCTTCGGATTTGTTTAACTTTTTAAAAAGCCAACTGATTTGCACTCATCACTTCTATCATTTTTAAAGACTATTTCACAGGCCCTGTGACACATGCCTGTAATATCAGGGTTGACTCTCTGCTTCCTTCTGGTGCTTTCCCTTCCAGAACTTTCTCATTTGAACATTGGTACATTTGATCGTGTCATATGCACTCCTAATGCTTTCTTCATTATTTTTCTTGGTTCATCAAATTAACCCAAATTATTTGTTTTTGAGTTCATTAATCATTTCTTCTCATGATAGATTCTGATGTTGAAGCTCTCTATTGCAGTTTTCATTTGTTGGTTTCATCCCCAGAATTTTTGTTGTAATGTTTTTATAGTTTATGTCTCTTTATTTAACTTAGCATTTTGTTCATGTAATTTTTTTCTAATTTTGTGTAGTTGTATGTCTGTCTTTTAAGCTTACTTATTTAAAAAAGCTTAGTTAATTACTGAGTTTAAGATGATTATTTGCCATTATTTTCAGACAATTTGTTGAATTCTATTTTTTTGGAGTCTGGTACTAGAGCTTTATTTATTTTATGTGGCACTGTAATCAAACGGGGTGACATTGGTTCCTATGGTTCCTGTTAGATCACAGTGTGGGCTATGCTCGGGAGACCCCTCACCAATTGGATCTAGCAGGTGAGTGTTCTCTCTAGTCCTGTCTGGTTCTAGTAACTGTGGTCAGTAAGTCCGGTGCTAGAATAAGTATTCATTTGTGGATTCAAAGTATTTGGTCTATTACCAGGTACACAGGGAACATACTCCTTTTCTAGAGTCTCCACGAGTCTCCCTGCTGGGTCATGTGGTGAGGTCTGTGACAGGCAGTACTGACCCCAGAGCATGTCTTAGAGAAGCTGAAACTAATTCGTAGAAAAACTTTAGGGTCAAATTCAAACTGAAATCTGTTGATCTGCCTTAAAATCACAGATGTGTGTATGTCTCTGGTGAGTTCAGGTTTGGCATAATTATTTTCAGACCATAGCTGATAGAATCCAGAGATGGTTTATAGGCCATTGCAAGATCTATCTAGGACCAATATCAGCAGGTCTACCTGCACAGAGGTGATGTAGGCTTATCTGCCTCTGGGTGACTGTTAGGCTATACTTCTTCAAATTTTCCTGGGAAAATTGGGACAGAGATTTAGGGTTATTTTGTATCTGTTGTGGAACATTCAGAGGATCATGTCTCCTCCCAGGTTGCTGTCAATGAAATGCTACATTCTGACCCTAAATGAAAGAGATTGAATTGATTTTAGAGCTGTTTCAGGGTTTTACAAGAGGGATCAAACTCAGCAGTTCTGTAACCTTTTGTCTTCTGGGCTCCTTATGTGATGGTTCTACTAGGAGGCCAAATGGGGCTACAGCCATGTACACTAGGAATAGATCATTTCTGGGTGAGGTAGGATTAGTGCCCTAGAATCGGTCACCTGGTCTCCAGTCATTGCTCTCCATGCCTTGAGCTTCCCTGGGATTTATATCCTCCTCTCTGAATTCCAAGACTCCCACAAAGGCACTTGTGTCTATGGATGGCTGTTAGATACTGTTGCTGTAGGGAAGTACAGGTGGAATTTTCCTGTCCTGCCATCTTGTTGATGTCCTTTACAGCTTTCATTTTTCCTTTTTTGGCCCTTGTAATTTTTCTTCTGCTTTATTATTTTTCTCTATTTCAAATTCTACTTAAGGAGTACTAAAAATATATTTCTAATCGTGACACAATGAGATAGAAAATACATGTAATTTAAATTATTTTAAAATCTGATTAAATAATCATCATCCTTCTAATTAATTAATTATTTAATTTTTGCTTTTGAAAGCTTCCATGAAGCTTTCCCAATGAAGATTTCATTGGGAAAAATCCAACCAAAACCAAAATAGAATAATATATAATGTAATTTATTATCTGTTATTTGTAGCATGGAATAATATATTACATATACTTGTATACTTTATAATTCATACTCTTCCTATATGTTACTGTAGAGAAAAAAAACTGTAAGGGTGATTTAAACATTTCTGTTTTGACTATCTAAACAGTTCATAAGTACCCTTTGCTAAAGATACTAAATAATTTGCCTGCTGCAAACATTAGGACCAGATTTAATAAATGCACATAAATTTTTTCTGGTATCTTTATAAGTTCTTGAAATACAATGAACTTATGGAATCTGTTCAATTTTGCTAGCTAAAATACTTTAGGTAATAAAGAGAGGCTGGAAAAATTCCTTATGTCACACATGTTTTTCTTGTGGTCTTTCATCATTTGATTTATCAAGTTAGGAGGTATTGGTCTACTAAACCAATGAGTTTAAGAGAACAATGTCATTTTTTTCTTACAAATAAACTATGCTTTGAAATTTTATCTTCATTGGAAAAATGTGAATAGACCCACTCTAAATCTGAAAGGAAAGGACATGTGCTTTATCAGTGTGAAAGTTGTGTACAATCAAGCATTCATCAGAAGACTACTTTGTCAAAAAAGGTAGCATTGTCAGCTCATGTTTCCTTTTTCTTGATCTCCTGGACATTCCATAAATCCTTGATGGATATTTCCACACGTATACTTAAAAACAAAACATTTTTGTCTCATGTCCTTTAGCTGTACCTTTAAATTCATTCATGACTTACCTTTAGTGAGTACTGAGAAATAATACATAACTGTTGAAAAAAATAATTTAGAGGTATATAGCATAGAAATGAAAACAAGTAGTTAATAATAGCATTTCCAGGTTGATTTTAACTATATCATTGATGAAATAAAACTAGTTTTAGGGAAGGCGGATGAACAAATTTATTTTTAATTTGAGTGGATACTCATTTTATCAATATCAGTGAATTAAGGTATGTATCCAAGTCTTGATTTTATAAGAATGATAAATATATCAAAAGACTGAGTAATAGAGAGTTAAATATTGACCTAAGTAGTACAGATTGTGTGAAGATATCACAAAATGATAAAGGAGATCCCCGAGGCCAGAAGTGCTCTGCAAGTCCAAACTATTGAATGCATATGAAAGGGGTTAAGACGCTGTTATTTATCCTGGTACTTGTACAAACCACCCTTTAACTCTCTAGTGATTGGTCTATCTCCTGTGTTTTTTCTCTTCTACCTGCCTTTGAAATGAGCCATTTGCCTCTGTCCTGATGAATCTCACTGATACATTTACAACTTCACTCTAAAAATGTGTGAATTTTAGACAGTGCAATTTTAATGGGTTTTTGATATAGTTTTATCAAAATCCTGATGTTTTGAGGAAAAATGTATAGATTTAGATGTATAGATTTTTCTTACTATCTCTTACAGTTATACAAATCTTTTCATGTTTTCTGTCATCCTTATTTTTAATCATAATACATACTTAATGATCTGTCCAAGTCTATTTAAAAGTCTGTTGTCACAAGTAACATGTACTTTGACTGTTGACTTGTGATACAGAGAAATATGGTTTTGCATTACAATAGAACCGGCTCCAAAGTTTGGGTCTCAGGACTTACATCTTTCAGAGGAATGTGATTATGATTTGAGTGGAGTTTGATTTAGGAGAAACCTATGTCCAAGGCTTCAGTATCTGAGGATGAAATAATAAAAGAAGAATACTTGAATACTTGAAGAAGAATACTCACAAACTATAAATCTGTGGACCCACATTATATAATCTATGCAACCCTGTCCCCAACCTCCCAGGAGATGTCTCCTTGACTACCTAGATGGCCCTGGAGTATGGCCCTCGTGTTTATTTCCCAGCTTTTATTGAGGAAGGTTTCTGAATGTTTCTTTGTAATATGTTATTTAATAATTGCTCTTTCTGAACTTTCAAAATCTACTAGATAATCATATTTCTTTTTAATGATACAAATAAAATCATTTATTTCTTATTGGCAGAATTGTTCCCCTTTCACAAATAATGGCTATTTGAAGAGAGAAATCTAAACAACAATCTTTCACTTTTTTTCACACTTGATAAAATATCATAACAACACGATTGTGTGTCACTTATTAATGCACATCTATTATCTAGTGATTATGGAAAAGAAAAAAGAAAAAGGAAGTGAGAAAATTTCTTTGGAGGAAATAATTGTCTTACTATAAATAGGCACATATATGGGTCTTGTCAAAAAGATGAGAATCTACACAGTTAGATAAAGATAAGCTAAATTGATTTGCAACAGAATCATGAATACTATTTGTATACATACTATACTGGATTAAAAGAAGTTGTTTCAAGCTGAAGAAAAAGGAACAAATCTTATTATTTTTTAAAAAATTATATATATATATATATAAATAAAATAACTTTTCATTTTTTGTGGTCCTATCTAGTCATGTAAAGTTTTACCCATTGCTTCTTTTTGGCTTTTAGTTGGTAGTATTAAAGACAGAAGAGCGACCACACTCACCACAGTAGCATAGTGTGAGCACACACACAGCTCATGTAGGATGTGAAATGCAAGTGAGCTGATGGAGTGTCTGCTTCTGGCATCATGGAGGACAAGACACTCTAAAGAAGTGATGGTGAACCTTTTAGTGGTTTCAATGATTGAAACAGCCCGCTGTGGCACTTGCACTGTAGATTTTGCCACCACCACTGTAGTATGTTACCTGCTGTAGGACATAGATCAACATAAATCACATTTGTTTCCTACCCCCCAAAGACCATCCTCATCAACACAAACAGACAAACAAACACAGCACAGAGATCTAGAGCTGAACAGAGCACTTGTTCAGGATTAGAAGCTGAGATACTCTGACACCAATACTCAGAAATGTACTGGTGTCCAGGCTTGTACTTTTGGCCACCTGTGGGGGAGTGATCTGAACCTAGGGCTTCCTTTTTCCATTCTACAGGAATGGAAACCATAGTAGGTCTCTGAAACCCTTTGGTTATGAGCACAAGTAGGAATGGCCTGTCTAATTGAATCCATTCTTCAAGAGTGCCACAGACATGTTTTTCACTAGATTAAAACCAAGGACTTCTCACTTAGTCTAATATATATATATATATATATATATATATATATATAAATCATATATATATATATAAATTATATATATAATATATGACCAGATATACATAGATACATATATATATTTATTGGAATAAAGAATATATGTATTTATTGAAATATAAAAAATATATTAAAAAGACTTAGCATCTCGCTGTTACTAACTGTCCCAGGCTGGGCGGGTGCTAGGATAGCAGGCATGGCCCCCCCTGACTTGCCTTCACAGATTTTTAAACTCAAAAATATTCATGAAGATCAATGAGCACATGAGAACACTGATGATAACACAAATGACTGCAGATTTAGGTCCCCAAGGACTTCAGACATTGGACTGTTACTACTGAATATAGAACAGACTACATATGCACTTAAATAAGAGCATCACACAGATAAGCATGCAGCAAAATGGATGTTTTTGGTACCAGGGGTCAAATTCAGGACCTTGAGCTTGCAAAGAAGTGTCTCTGAGCTAAACTCCCAGCCGCAAAAGGGAATTTTTGAACTGAAAATAATTAAATTGAAGTATTATTAGCTGTAGTACAGTATTGAAGTATTATTAGCTCAAGTACATGAGCTGTAGAGCTAATAAAATGGAAAGTATATCTGAAGTAATTCTTCATTCTGGAATTTCTTTAGACTATTTTCCTAATTCTACTTGTTTTTATGTTATAGTTATAGATTTCCTGATTTTAGACAATATTTACTTTCTCTGTACATTGAGTGTTTAGGTTTTAATGGAATACTAGTCCTCATTTTATAAGGCATTATCAAAATTTGATCAGAAATGATTGTGATTTTTCAAGTTATTTACCCTTGTAACTTTAAGGAATAGTATTTATCCCCTTGTTCTAATCTGAATCTCTGTTTTCTGATAGATAGGATGAGGAAAAGTTTTATTGTATATACGCTTTGTGTGTATCTTGATTCACTATACTTGTGTGTTTTAATCATCAAAAGTTTTAGCATTATGTGCACTGTAACCACATTAATTTTTAATTTTATATCTATATAATGTGTAATATAGTGAACTCTTAGAGGTTTCAGTGGTGTATACAGCCTGCTGTGGCACTCGGGCTGCAGATTCACCACCCCCACTCTATTGTGTAAAATAGATGTGCACTATGGAATACCTAAATCAAATCTAATTGACATATGCATTATATAACGTGGGGATACTTAACATTTACTCTCCCTTTATTTTGCATGCTATGTTGTGTATTGTCTTTTGAAGTTATTTCTCCTATTTAATTAAAATTTTACATCCTCTGACCAGCATTCTCACTCTCCTACTTTCTTCACACCATAGTAATCACCATTACACTCTCTATTTCTGTAAGTTCAGTTCATTTGGATTCTGTTTATAGGTGAGATCATGTGGTATCTGTTTCTGCGCATGGCTTATTTTACATAATATAATGGCTTCTAGTTTCATCATGGCTTCCTTCTTTCTAAAGGCTGTATAGTAGTCCATTGTGTATATGTATCACATTTTCTTTATCCATTATTGTATCGGTAGTAACTCAGATTGATTTCATATCTTAGTTGTTGTCAGTAGTACTTCAGTGAGCATGAAAGCACAGACTTCTCCTTTATACATGGATTTTATTTCCTTTGGATATATACCCAGAATTAGCATTGCCATATTATATGGTAGTGATATTTTTAAGTTTTTTAGAACTATTGTAGTGATTACAGTAATTTATATTCCTTCCAACAATGTGCAAAGGTTCCTTTGGCTCACACTTCTCTCTAGCACTCAATATCTTTTTATTATTTTTGACATCAGCTATCCTAATAGATGTAGATGATACTCTTGGTGGTTCAAATGACATTTCCCTAATTATCAGTAATGATCAGCATTTTTTCATACACCTATTACCAGACTTTATTCTTCTTTTGAAAAGTAACTATTCCAAACTCTTTTCCATTTTATTTTTTTCAAACTTTAGCCTTTATTTATTTAAATATATAATAATGTATAAGTAGAGATCATGAAAATATTTGCCTAATGAATAAATAGTTTTCTTAGTATGAGAAATTGTTTAATTTGTTGTTTGAATTCCTTATATATTTCAAATATTAATTCTTCATATGTATAGTTTCTACTTTGAGAGAAATACTCCTAATTTTTTTCCTTTTCTTTACTCCTAGATAATATCTATAAGCATATAAAAGGCACAGATATATTGTTAGGAGTTTTTCAAGGAGAAAATGAAGATCCTAGTGTAGAAATTAATCAACCTGTGAACTAGTCAAAGGTCATTCTTGAGCTATATTTTATCTTTAAATGGCTATTGTTTGTGAAATGAAAACTATTCTGATGGAAAATAATGTAGAACTATTAGTGATGTGAAATCCACAGTTAATCCCCTCCCCAGATAACATCTTGGGGAGAAGATGAGTGAGTACAAAGAGACCCGAGAAATGGAGTGGCAAGGCTCAAAATTTTGTAACTAAGTTGATGTTATGGTTTGGTACTATTTGATGTTGTCACCCAACAGGATAAGGATGGCACTTTGTCCTGGACCTGATGATGCTGAGTACAGATACTGACTGTAACAGAGGAGGTTGCAAGCACAGCCCCTTTGGTACTCTGGCTTCCTGTATGGTACTTTCGCAGAGCCAAACTGATGCTGGCAGCATATCCTTTAACTCCTGAGCTCTGAGCGAAATAAGCTTCATTCCTTTATCCTGTAACTAGCTTCAGGTATTTCATCTTAGTAACAGACTCATAATTCATAGTAGTAGACTCATGCTTACTAGTAATTACTATTATTACATACTTATAATTACATGAAAATTACTTTAGCAATTGTCTGATTTCCAAGAGATCTTTTGTTTTTATAATATTTATTCTTACTATATTAATGTTTTATTAAAATTTAGTTAAGAATTTCAAATATTTTCTTTTTTCCTTCAATAGTACTGACTTTTCTAAGACCAGTTATCTGTTTATTTTTGGCTTTCCTTTCCAAACTGTTCCCATACTTTAAAATACCACTTGTCTACTTATACTGAAGGGCGAAAATGAGATTAATTTATCTGCCTATTCCTGATAGGATGCTTGGATAGAAAGAGTGCCAAAGGTCCCCACATTCTCAGTGGGTTAAGCTCATTATTGGGTTCTATTTGAGCTGAGAAGATGGAGTGACATTCTCATATAAGTTGGCCCAACATATAAATCTGAGGAAACAATATTCATTCTAAAAGCCATAGTTTTTCCCATATAAAAACATAATTTATAAGTAAATTGTTATTATTTTTGGCCTCAGAAGAAATAATGCTTGTAGTGCTGTTCTGAGCTAAAACAGGGACTGAGCCTTAACATTTCCAGTCAGTTCCACCCCTACCACAAGACAGCTGATTCTGAGGTAGGATTTATCCCTGTGGTATAATAGCTGCATTTACCCTGACCACACATGCAGCCCTGGAAACTTTGCTGTAGGATGCAGTTTCCTATCCTTCATCAGAGGACATGTTTTGTTTTACTTTCTTCCAGAAACATACTGACATTTTGCATTTATGGATGAATCTCCTTCACACTTGCCTGAATAACTTTTTGCATTTGTACATAATCATTCTGTTGAGTCTCAAGAGGCCTAATTTGAGCTCAGCTCAATATATAGTTTTAGTTCTTCATTTGTGTACCAGGCACTACACAATGTACAAAGGACAAACGTGAACTGCACTTACTTATAAAATATGTCCTTAGTGCTGCATAGCTCAAAATGGTAGTAGGTAGACATTTTAAAAGAAAAAAGAAACAACAAGTGATCTGAAAGAGAAGATTTTAAGTGCTTCAAAGTTAAAATAGACAAGTGAATTTGTTTAGAAGATGAATCTTTTAAATTAAGGAGGAAAGGCAAGTGAGAGATGTGTATTTTTCAAAAGAGTTTATTGGTAAGCAGATGAACAACAGAATGTCCAGCAGACGAAGTCAGGGAGATCACTGCTCACTAGCAGAGAGAAAAGGAATGTAGTGGTCAGGACGGTGAGTGTGAGGAGTCTGGAGAGGTAGGAGTGCCCATTTGGGCAGTCATTCCACGAGTTAGAGGGAGCCACTGAAAGCTCGTAGTCAGTGGAGTCACATGACATATCTCAGAATGATGGTTCTGCTGACGTTAAAAAGAGAATTGGAAGGAGAAGACCTTGGAGAGGAGCTCAGCTCGATAAACACTGGCCAGTTCAACAAGCTTGTTGACTTTTTGGAGATGAGAATTGAGAAGAAAGGATTGAAAGTTAATCCTTATGCAGACAGTACTGTCTCAGAACTGAGTGAGACCTGAGAAAGGAGCACATGTGATTTCTTCTATGCAGGTGAGCTCAGCTGAAGGCAGAAGCTGAAAGAGAGAGACAAGATGCTGGAAGGCTGTACTCAGGCATAGGGTCAAGTCCATGACCCTTTGATCCTTAGCTAAGTTCATGGGAGGAGATGAAACCCTTTTTATTTACAAATTTTTCTTCAAGAATCCAAAATTATTTGGGTAATTCCCTGTATGTTGAAAGCACAAATAAAATTATTTTCTTAAAAAGTAGAAAAACTATTTAAATAGAATTAAACATAATAAATAAATAAGAGATTCTGAACTTGAGAGAAGTTATAGAAAGTTAAAGAAGATAGATGTAAGGTAGTTTGAGATTTTCTTAAATTGTTTCCAGCAAGAACAGACCATTTGCTTTTTCTAACATATGCAGATGTAAAACAAAGAGCTTTTCTTTAGATATCTGCAGAGTTGGGAAATCTAAGTGAAGAAATTAAAGGTAGAAAAGAATGATTCTAGCTAAACATTTGCAAAGTATACAATATTAGCTAGATTCTGTTCTAAGTGCATCTCATTTGTGAAACAGCCTAATCCTATCACTAATCTATTGGTGCTCTTCTATTTTTCTGAGGCAGAAAATGAGGCTCATAGCAAATAACTTTCTCAATTTCATAAACTTAAGAATTGGCAGTAACAGGATTTATTCATTGGTAATCTTGCTGTTATGTCCAACCACTCAGCCATAGCATCACATATACTTTGTATCATTATGTAAAAAATCAATGTATTATATAATCATATATAGATTACATGTAAACAAAGAACTTACTCTAGGTCCACACATAGATCCACTGAATAGAATATTTGAATGCTTCTTTGAATGTGCAAGTATGTTGACTAATGCACTACAAATATCAGGTTTACTAACACATGAGACGGTACAGTACCAATTATTACTAAATTATAAATGATAGGGAAATTTAAAAAAAATCTGTATTCATCATTTCTTTTTTTCCCTTACTTGAGTTGATTGGCACATTTTAGGTATACATTATGATTATATTCATTGTTGAAAATTTGTACCTGTACATGATATGTCTTCATTTCCATTTTTTCCATTCCTCTGCTCTCCCTGCAACCCCCTATTCTTTATATACAGAAGCTTTATCTCTGTTTTTTTTAAAACCATCAGATTCTTTCCTTTCCTTCTGTGTTTTCTCCTGATAACCCATTTCCCCTTTCCCTTTGAACATTTTCTTCATATTTCATAATACCTATCATACATTCTGAATCTCATTTGTAATGTAAATTTCTCATACTAGAGGAACGATGTGATGTTTACATATCTGTTTCCTATTTATTTCACTTATGAATGTGGCATCCATTTAAGTATAAGTGTCTCTAAGTTATCAGTCTTTATGGCTGAGTAATACTCCATTTTATAAAAAATGCACATCATCTTTATGTATTCTCCGACAAATGGGCTTTTGGGCTATTCCCAAGTTTTAGCTGCTATAAACTGAGCTGCTATAAACATGGGTGCACACATGTCATTATGGTATGATGCTTTCAGTTCTTTTATGTTTATATCTGGCAGAGAAATAGAAGGATCTAAAGGGACCTCTGATCCTAGTATTTGAGGAATCTCTATACTGATGTCCTGTGATTAAAAAATAAACAGCATGATACTGGCAAAGAGACAGGAGAATTAGTGGAACAAAGTAGAAGATCCAGAAACAACCCAAGATATACTAAACCACTTCATCTTTGACAAAGGAGCGAAGCACGCTTAATGGAAGAAAGACAGCTTCTTTAATAAATGGTGTTGGAAAAATGGGGTTTCAACCTGCCAAAGATTAATACTCGGTCTATGTCTTTCGTTATTCACTAAACTAAAATCTAGTAGACCAGAGACCTAAATATCAAAACAGACACACAAAACCTGCTGGAAGATAGTTTAGGTAGAGGTCTTGGAGACACTTGCATCAGGAATGACGTTATAAACAAAACATCATGTATTTCTTTGATGAAAGAAGAAGGGGAAATATAGTTTAAATGATTGGTCAGAGAAGTTAGAAGGAAATCCAGAAAGTGATGCTGTAGGAAACCCCAGATGTAGCAATGCTGGAAAGAGAGTGACCTTTAAGTGACTGAAGACTATGAAATTTTGAAAACTTAGTATCTGTGTATGAGTTGTTTATGAATTTTGCCAAGCACAGCTCTGCTCATTTTAATTTTAATCCCTCATTAATATGAATACCACCAAAACTTGTCTAAATAAATATCTAATCTTGAAATCTGTCTAATCTTGAAATTGTCAACAACAACAGAATATTTCAGATGAAAATGTCCATGTACAGATTTTTGAGAAAAAAAAATGAAAGTCTTTTAATGCCTTCAATGGCAGTTTTGAAAGTATGGAGATCAATAAGTATTTAATTTCCTCACTTAGATATTGTTGTAGTTTGATGCACAGGCTGAACAAGTCGAGGTGACAGTCATTCGAATGATCCTCCCGAGAAGCTTACAGGAGCCCTCGCTGCCTTTCCATTTCTCAAGGGCAGCTCTGTGTCTTTGTACTCAGGCAAATCCGCATTTTGTAATTAAAGCTAAGACATCAGAATGTTGCCTGAGACTCAAACATCTTGTAACTAGGCAGAAAAGGATGAACTGAATCAGGAGCCATGGAAAATTTCCACAGAGTGGCTTATTCATGGCCTCCAGAAGACTAAATTTATTTACACAGAAATGTTAAGAATAGAGTCACAAGCATAAAAATATCACAAACGGAAAAAAAAAAAGATCCTAGACTCCCAAGGGCACAAGGTTGACCTCAAAGGGCTCAGTGTACTCAAGTCTGTCACGTAAGATTTGTCTGTTACTTGTTTTTTCCTTAAAATCAGTGACAATGCAAACAAAGGCTCAAATGACACACTAAGTCACCCACATTTGACTCACACTAAAAAAAGAGGTCACTTCCATGTGTCATTGTTATACAGTTTTCTGGCATGTAGGTGGTGCAGCTGTCAAGTAATAGTTTCCATAAAATTAAAATATTTAGAATAATTTGTCATTACTTATTAATAATGATTGCCAGTGTACCAAAACATTTATCTTGTTATTTTGGGTGGTACTGAGGATCATTCTCTCCCAGAAACTTGATGTATGTATGGACTGATAGGCCCACTTACTTTGAGAGGCAGTATTTTAATAGGATGTATTCTCACGCCCTTATGTTCTGTGTAGTTTGTATCTACCTAAATCTCTTATCTGAATAGGGCAGTGATGGCAAACCCTTCAGAAGCGAGTGCCCAAACTGGAACCCCAAAACCACTTACTGCAAAGTGCTAATACTGCAAATAAACCTAAATACTGAGGTTGTACTTTAGCAAAACACAAACTCCTTCCAATATTAACATCTTAAAAGAAAAACAAGAGCACACGTGCTGTAGGCTCCCCATGACTGGCACAGTGAACCCACAAGATCAGTCAAATGCCTGAATTATGCAGGAGTTTTCACCAATGCACTGCAAAAACCATATTGCCTAAGAAGATTTCATGTAGTTATGTAGCAGCATTAGGTTCAGATTATATCAAATTTATTATCCAGGATAATCTTTCTTCTGGGGGTTGCATAAAGTAGCTCAGATCCTATTGAGTTTATTCATATTTGAAAGTTTGCCCTCACAGCCTGATTTAAAAGACTTACTCAGAAGATTGTATTATTTTTGTTACTAAACTTTCTATCTTCCAAACATATCTATTTAATATTTTTTGAGAGTCTGGGATAAACTTGCTAGTGCTACTGCCACTCCCT
>PVIR01026080.1:0-24251 GCA_004026965.1 Petromus typicus | reverse complement strand
TTTATAGTTCAGTCTGGCCCTGAACTCAGCCTGGAACTCACAGCAATCCTCCTGCCTCTGCTTCCCAAGTGCTGGGATTACAGGCTTGAGCCAATATGCCCAGCCTTGTGGTATGTGGTTCTGATTGCTGGTGGGCATGTGTCTCCATGCCCAGCATTGTTGTATATGGTTACCGGCCTTGGAACCTGGACCTTTGCACTTGCAAGGCAGGTGTGGGAATCACTGATCTAAATCCCTGGCCCCAGATCTAGTGTTTTGTTGTTGATCTTTTTGTCTAGTTGATCTGTCTGTATTGTGATAGTAAGATACTGAAGTCCATCACTAGTATATTGGTGCTTATTTGGTTTTTCATATCTCTTAATATTTGTTTTATGCAGTTGGGTGAGGAAGTGTTTGGTGCATATGTATTTATGATTGTCATCTCCTCTTCTTTGATTGTTCCCTTTACATGGATGTAGTAACCTTTTTTATCCATCTCTTAATTAGTTTTGGTTTGAAATCTACTTTGTTTGTAAATAAGATAGCCTCTGTCATTTTTTTGGGGGGGGGGTTCCTGTCACATGGAGAATCATTTTCCACCCTTTTTCAATTTGTAAATATCTTTTCCAATTAAGTGTGTTTCCTGAATACAGAATATTGTAGGATTTTGCTTTTTGATCCTGACAATCTGTTTCTTTTGATTGGTGAACTGAGGCCATTCACATTGATGGTTAAAACTGATGTGTGTTGACTCACCCTGTCATGATATTTTCCTGTCATTGATTCTTTTACTTTTTACTTTTCCCCCTTTTCTATGTGGTTTTTGCCTATCCTAAGATCTTGACTCTGTTGTGGCTCAAGAGTTGCGACCCTCATTGTCTTTTTCTAGGGTACTGTTTAGAAATTTTTGGAGTGCTGGTTTGTTATTCATGAAGTTTCTCAGATGTCCTTTGTCATGGAAGTATCATATTTACCCTCCAAATTTGAAGGATAGTTTTTTCAGGATACATCAATTTAGGTTGGAAATTTCTTTCCTTTCTTTTTGCATTTATTGGTACATTTTTCATATACATTATAATTACATTCAACATTAAACATTTGTACCTGTACAGGACATATCTTGATTTTCATTTTTTCCTTACCCCTGCCCACCCCACCACTCCAACACCCTATATACATAATCTTTGTATCCATTTTTTATTTTACTATTAAATTTTTTTCTTTCTTTGTTTTCTTTTCCCCTAGGAATTTTTTTTTTCTTTTAGGGTTTGAAACACTTCACTCCAGGCTCTCCTTGACTTGAGGGTTTATGTTGAAAGTCTATTGTAATTCTGATGGCCTTTCCTTTGTATGTGATTTATTTTCTCTAACTGGCTTCAATATTTTGTTCTTCTGTTGAGTTTAGGGAAATGTGACCGTTTTGTGCTTGGGCTGGATTTTTATTTGATAAGTTATTTGGAATCCTGTTCTTGGCTCTGTTCTTCTTCTTTTGCCCTTTTCCCATAAGTTTCTTGTTTGGCCTGATGGGTTGACTCTGTTAAGTCTCTTGGGTTTGTAACTTTCCTTATTTTTCTCCAAGATATTCTTTATAATGTTTTGGAGTGCAGGTTTTGTATTTGTCAAGTTTTTCAGGTGTTCTTTGTCATGGAAGTATCTTAATTCTCTGTTAATTTTGAAGGATAATTTTGCAGGATACATCAGTCTGGGTTGGAAGCTGTTTTCCTTCAAGGCTTGAAACATTTCACTCCAGGCTTTTCTTGCATTGAGTGTTTGGGTTGAAAAGTCTGTTGTGATCCTGACGGGCTTCCCTTGGTATGTAACTGTTTCCTCTATATGCCTCATTGGTCTGTATGTTTAATTCTTTCCTCTCTGCTTGGGAAGTTTTGTGTCATTACTTCTGTGAACAGTTTTAAAATTTTGTTTGCACTATCTTCTGTTTCTTCACTGACTCTGATTGGTCTTCTGTTATTCTTCTTTGAATCATCAAGCAGCTCCTTGATTGGTTTTTCATGTTCCATATATATAATATATATATATATATATATATATAAAATAGAGTTTTGCTTTGTAGTTCAGGCTGGCCTGAACTCACTATGTAGCTCAGGCTAGCCTTGAACTCAGCAATCCTCCTGCTTCTGCCTTTCTATGGCTGGGATTACAGGAGTGAGCCATCACACCCGGCATTGTGATATGTGGTTATCAGGGATTGAATTTGGACTCTTGAGCTTGCCAGGCAGATGCTGGAAGCACTGAACTAAATCCCTGGCCCTCCCTTGCTATTTTAAAGAAATATTTCCTTTTCTGGTCACTAACTGCAATCCTGTCTTCTATGTGTAATTCTCTGTCTTTATATTGTCTCATTATTGTGTGTAAACTCTCAATGAAGTTTTTAATCTCCTAGAAATATGTTTGAGTCTGTTGAACAGATTCTATTACTTTCATATACTGGGATTTCATCATGTATCTGAGTCCTTTTTTGTTTATTAATATTGCCTTTCATTATGAACACTATCTCTGTTATTATCTGAGAAATTACTTCTAATTTCCTTTTTCTCATATCCTCTTTTGTTGGCAGTTTACTGGGCTCAGGTGGTTGAATTTCAGGTTGTTTCATCCCACGACTCCCTAAAATTCCTTTTGATGATCTGGAATTCTGGGTTGCATCTTATTTAAGTTTCTTTTCATTTCTCTTTTTTGGTTGTTGTTGCTGTTTTTGGTTTAACTCCTGGGTTGCTGCCTATAAAATGCTTACCACAAGTATTTTTCTTGCTAATACTTAGAAACCTTAGGGAATGGCTACTTCCTGGGTTGTCCACCAGGTATAGTTGGGCCTTGGATCTTTAGTCTGTTATAGCTCTTGAGCAATCTCAGTTCTGGAACATCAGGAAAGATGTAATTTTCTTCTCGTGCAGAGGGGACCTTTGGGAGTTATTTCTGGCACTTTCACTGTTGCACAAGTTGTACTGGCCTCTTTCCTTCGGGTTTCAGAAAACTTTCAGAGTGTTGTATCACTATGAGTAATTGGCTCCAGGGCACCAATCCTACAGTTATCACAGTTTTCAAGTCCTTCATGTAAAATTAGAGTAGCAATTATATAAAAACTGTATGAATAACTGCTACACTGTACACTTAAGGGAATATTGATAAGAAAAAAAGGCACTAATGTTCATTCAAGATGCAGATTTTCTCTGAAAATTTGTAAAAGACACTTGGTTGAATCTTTGCATTTGGAATCATATGGGATTCTGGGAGTTGACTGTGTGTGTATGCAATATTTCAAGAAATAAATCATATACATAATATTGGAAGAACATTTGCTGCTTTGGAGCTCCTGTACAAGCCATACTTCTCAAATTTAATATGCAAAAGAATCAGCCGAGGTCTTATCTAAACTGAAATCTGATTTTCCAGGTCAAATGGTGGGCCTGAGGTGAGATTGCTTGCTAGTGTTCACTGGTGCTGATGGAAGATAGTAGAACTAAAATGTAAGAAAACAGAAAAGAGACAAGGATAGGCCCATACAGGAGAGGAGGGAGGAAGAGAAGGATGGAGGGAGAGAGGAAAAGAGGGAGAAAAATAGAGGGAGAGAGAGAGAGGCACACAGGATCTATCAAAAGGGCCAGTGTTGCTTTTGGGTTGAATTCTAGAGATGCTGCTGTCCTGGAGTTGAGGAAAGTGCCAGAATTTCAGACTCAGGCCAAAGGCTGAGTAGGAAGAGCAGCAGGTGGACAGAAGTTTGGTTTGAGCAAGTGACTTTGTTGCACAGCTGGGCATGCTCAATGTCACATGTCTCTCCTCATTTCCTGGTAGGATCTGGGAGTCTCCTGTCCTCCTAGCCACCAAAGAAAACAATGTTCAGGTTCTGCGCAAGTATGAGGCCTGTGATGTGCACCAGAGGGGTAAGGAGCAGAGCCCAGCCCCATCTTCTGGGTCAGCCTCACACGGGGCCCCCCTGGAAGTCAGTATTGCCCCTTTCCCTGCATATGACTCTTTCCTCTGTCCTACCAGGAGCCATGGGGGAGACAGCACTGCACATAGCAGCCCTTTAAGACAACCTGGAGGTGGCCATGGTGCTGATGGAGGCTGCCCCAGAGCTAGTCTTTGAACCCGTGACATCCGAGCTGTATCAAGGTGGGGGTCCAGAGTCCCGGAGCAGTGGGAAGAGGAGCTGACTGTGTGTTTGCAGCAGTCTCAAGAGCGGATCGTTTGGAGAAGCCGGGAGGGCATCTGAGCATCCTTCCTCTTTACTCCTTCTACTGCAGCCTCCCAGCTCCTTGCCAGTCTGACTGCACAACTTGGAGCACTGGGTCTCTCAGCTCCCAGAGGAAGGGTGAGGGGTGGGGGAGGCTGCAAGGAGCTGGGTCCACAGGAACCTTAAACACTCACAGACCCCTGTCCTCCCATGTCAGATGCACCAGGGAAGAAGAGCAAGCGTACAAATGCCATGCAGGGTCCTGCAGGCAAACTCAGGGCTGATCTCCAAGGTCTCCCCATTGGTGTCCAGTAGCACCTTTGCCACAGAGAAAGTGCACAGTACAGGTTGCAGCCACCCCACTCATGGGGACTCACACCCTGCCCTCCCTGTCCATGGGCAGGGGGGCTCAGCTGCTGTTGAGAGCCTGTCTCATAAATGCCTGGTACAGCCCCACGACCCCCATGCCTGTCCCACTCTGCCGCCTTCACTCTTTTCTGCCTTCTGGAGTCTCTACCGCACCACCCTCCCACCCTGGTCTTCCCAGACAGGTGAGGCCTCCACCTCTTCCTCACCTTCCAGAGCCAGCACGGAGGGCCCCAGGATCAGGACCCACAGGCTGCACACCATGCCCACCACTCGGATCCTGCCCCCTGCAGCACCCTCAGGAGCCGTGGGGCATCTTCCTGGCTCCCACCGTTGCCCCAGTCTCCACCCTGCTCCCAGGTGGGGCTGTGGCTTTCCTGAGGCTTAGGGTTTGCAGCCACGTTTGCTTCCTGGGGAGACACAGATGTAAAAGGAGCACAGGCACAAAGGTTCTGAAGATGCGGGAGGAGGGAGCTGTGTAGTCTGACAGACACTCTCTGAGCAGTTTCCCTCTCCCCAGGAGCTTATTCTTCCTGTGGCTAGCAAAAAATAAACCATGTCTTGGTGAGGCCTGTGTGCTATTCTCAATACCCAGGGCTTCCTGGGACTTTCTTGCTGTTCTCATGGTCTGAGCCAGCAATACATTGTCCAGTGGCTGGGCTGCCTGAGGCTTGTGTTCCATTCTCAGTGGGTGGGGCCACCAGGCCTGTGAGCCTTCAGCACCTGAAGCCACCTGTTTACCACCAAGGCCACTGTCAACAGTGGGGCCGACCACAGGAGCAAAGACCATATCCAGACAATGGAAGAGAGCAGAAAGACCATCGTGCTGAGTGTAGGAAGATGGCAAAGTGGTGAGCGACAGAGAAGGGGCCTCTCCAGGGCTTGTGCTGAGAACTGAAGCCCAGGGGAGAATGAAGTTAGTCACCTCTCTAAACACCCAGCAGACCACAGTAGTTGGTAATTGCAGCCTGCACCTCCCAACAGAAGCCAGACTTGTGGGCCAGGCCAGCTGGAACTGGCAGCAGAACCATGCAGAGTTCAGAGCCACAGGAGGTTCGGGAGCTCAAGTCCAGCCTCAGAACCAGAAACCGCCGTGAATCTCAGTGGATGCTGCTGAGTCCCTGAGAATATATGTCTTGGATCTGTGCATGCTGGTCCCGTTTTCTAATGGTGACCGCAGGGACACAGGTTGAACTCTTTTCCTTTTCTCTTTTCTCTTCCTTTCTTCTGCGGTTCTTTCCTTTCTGGTTCTTGTTTTTCCTGTTTTATTTTTTCTTGGTTGGTGTTTCTGTAAGAGCACGAATACAGTTCCTAGTTCTGTTGCTGTTAGTTGGCTCAGTTCTTGTCTTTGTTGCTTCCTCCTCTTTTCCCTCCTGTCTTCCAAATTCCCAAAGGTCAAATGATTTTCTGTGTACTTTAGCCCTAACCTTTCCCTCTCCTTGCATTTCTCCACAGTTTTTCCTTCTAAGTCTTCTTCCCAGAAGGAAAATTTGCCATACTGAAGAGCTTATTTACTGCAGACATATTTCTAGTTGGCCCTCGATTTTGATATATAACCTCAAGTCTAGTTCTTGTGACAAAGGGTGACAGAGAACTACCACAATTTGTCATTTTCTAAGCTGTGTTTGATGCTATTATTGATGTTGGAGGTATTATTTTGGCCAATGTGACATGAGTGCTCTAGTGAGTTGTTCTTCCTGGTATACCGAGACTGTGAATGCTTAAAAGTCATTACAGTCTCAAAACCCAAAGACTAGCTACACCCAGAAGAAAACTGAGGAGTCATTTATTACAGGTTCTAAATACTGGCAATAAAGATATGTACAACAAGCAATATATAAGAATCAAGCTAGGAATTAAATCAAAAACATTAACAACAATAGCAGAAAGAAAGAGAGAGAGAGAGAGAGAGGCAGAGACAGAGACAGAGACAGAGAAACCAAGAGAGAGAGAAGGGAAACCTAAATAGGACACAAATCCAGATTTCCATATCACCAAAAGCAAATCCAGAGAGAAAAAAGATGAAACAATCCATCTAAGAAGCTCTAGTTTTAGTTTTTTGAGGATCCATACTGATCTCCATAGTGGTTGTGCCAATTTACACTCCCACCAACAGTGGAGAAGGGTTCCTTTTTCCCCAGAATCCCACCAGCATTTCTTATTGGTTGGTTTCTTGTTGATAACCATTCTTTCTGGAGTAAGACACAATCTTAGTATTGTTGTAATTTGCATTTCTGAAATGGTCAAAGTTATTGAACATTTTTTTCATGTATTTGGCCATACAGAAGGATCGACTTGTGATATTTTATGTGAACAAATGCATTTTTAGATCACAATTTTACACAAAATAAGTTGATTTTTAATTTTTAATTGATTTTATTGGTACATTTTATACATGTATTATGATCACTTCCAGCGTTCAGAATTGGTGTCTTACATGACACATCTTGATTCTCATTTTTCCCCATTCCTCTTTCCTCCTTACAACCACACCCTATATACCTAAACTTTTCTTTTTTAACCATCAAATATTTTCCCTTCTTTACTTTCCCCAACCGACCCTTTCCCTTTTCCTTTCCAAATAAGGTTAAATATTGAATTATTTCTCTTGCATGAGAAACAAAATATGTAAATAAGGAACGAAAGGAGGAAACAAATTAAAAATAAAAATAACTTAGTCCAATAGAAAGGAGAACAAAAGGTGGGGGAGGGGAAAGGGAAGGAAGGCAACATGGATTAAAAAACAAAAGAAAAAAAGAACAGAAGTAGAAATGGAAACAGAAATTTTGTACATGAGGAGAAGAAAAAGGGCTGAAAGAATTAGAGAAAATTGGGAATAATAGAATTAAGATATATTTTGTACATGTACAAATCCTGCACAATGAGTGTGGTCATTATGTATGTCAATCAGGTACTAATAAAAGAGTAAGAAAGATGTTATTACACAGTTAGGCTCAAGATGGTGGCATCTGTGCTGCACACGTATAGAATTTTGTCCTTGTCATTATTTATAACGAAAAGATATAACAACTATTTACACAGACTGACATTGTATTAGGTATCTAGAGACAGTTTAAAGTGTGGAGAAGGGTGTGAATAAATTATGTGCAAATGTTGTGCCATGGTTCAAAAGGGATTTGAGCATCCAGGGGTTCTGGCACCCCTGGGGTGTCTGGAATTCCTCTCCTTCATTTGTGGGAGGCTTGGCTATAGCTGGGTGAAAGATGAGCTTGGCGAGGGCCACAGAGGGTACAAATAAGCGTGAAGAGGAGGTAGCTGCAGTATCTGATTCCAGCTGGCAGGGGGTGCTCTGGAGCTTCCCAGAAGCTGCCCATCTGGACTGCCCACCCCTCCTGTCCTGGCGCTGTTGTCACTGCAGGAAGAAAAGAAGGCACACTGGAGTTTTTCCTGTGGCTAAGTTGATAGCTGTATGAATTCTTGTGGTTGAATCATTTGTGCAAACTAAGCCCTGGGTTTCTTCCAAACACGGTGTGGTCCTCCTTGGCTAAGCACAGGCCTGCACGTGTACATGTCTACTTACATCCGTAAGGTAACTGAGGCAATTTCATGACAGCCCAGCTCCCACTCTCCTGCTGGCTGTTTGCCCTGGAATCTGGTTCCTTCTCCCATTGCCAGGAGTCTCAACGGCAGGGAGGTGGACACAGGTGCTGCAAGATGCCACCTCCCGACACACGCTGTTCTTTCATTCACCTGCTGTCACTGCTCCAGACTTGCCCCCATCTCCCAAGAAAAATCAAAAGAAACCAAAAAAAAAAAAAAAAAAAAAAAAAAAAAAAAAAAAAAAAAAAAAAAAAAAAAAGAAACATAACCCGATTTAGTGCTGAGTGCCTGGGCCTATGTCTTTAGCCAAGCATTCTACCTTTTAACCCTGCATGATCTTCTGGCAATAGTTTGGCCCTGGTACCTCAGTTTGCTTTTCTGAAAAAATAGAAGTACTTGACTCAAGATAGAGAAGGTGACAGTGAGCGAAGTGCTGCTTTGGAAATAAAAAAAACAAGTTTAACACATGAGATTACTGTGATTAAAAAAATATCATGAGGGCTGGGGATTTAGCTCAGTGGTTCCAGCACCTGTCTTGCAAGTGCAAGGACCCAGGTTAGATCCCTGGTAACCACATACTATACTGGGTATGGAGACTCACACCCAGCAGCAACCAGTACCACACACCACAGTGCCAGGTGTGGTGGCTCACATCTGTAATCCCTGCACTCGGGAGGCAGAGGCAGGAGGATTGCTGTGATGTAGGTTTGAGGCTGAACTCAGGGTCAGCCTGAACTACAAAGTGAGACCCTGTCTCAAAAAAAAAAAAAAAAAGGTATGAAAAGGCAAAAGCCAGAGGGTCCATGGACTTCTTCTCAACAGAACAGAATCTACCAGGATGCGTAGAACACTGTCCCCAGTGTTCCACTCTCAGCTCCTGTTACGAGAGGATGTGCACTGAAGAGCCAAGGGCACTGCGGCCTTGTGGACGCAGCCCCTCTGTGGTCTCTGTACTACCTTCCAACTCTGCATTACTGTGGGGAAGAAGGACCAAGAACTGTCTACTGGAGTCTTCATCCCACCACCACCTCTGAGTTGCTTAAACTAACCACTTCAGATCTCCAGACTTCTCTGTTACGTGGGCTGAGGAGCAGAGTCGACTGTTTCCTTCCCCTTCTATCCATCTCTTGGTTCTCTTCTCTCTCCTCAAAAGCTCCATCTTCTTGCTCCTCTTTCCCTAAACTAAGATTCTCTGTGTCCTCCTCTAAAACCAAAGCTAACATCCTTGCTACACACAGATGCACACGTGCACGAGGGTGAAGGGCAGAAGGTGGGGCGATGCAGGGGCAGGAGGATGTAGTGAGCAGCCCTCACTCTGTGGCCTGCAGTAGCTGTGATTGAAACTCAACCAAACATGTTCTATATCTATTCAAGCATTCAACTACAATCTCCAGATTTACAGTTGTCCAAGTAAACAAAGCTTTCAAGATCCAAAAATACCATTTGTTTTCTTATAATTTCATAATGGATCTGTTTTATTTGAGGGTTCCCCAGAGCAGTAAAATTGATGGGAAATATATGTACAATTGTGCAACAGGATTTATTTGGTAGGCTAAAAGGATTAGAGGCAAGTGAGGTCATGATGCCTTCTGCGGGTTCTGAGCCTTCTGTAGGACAGAAAATCAGAGGATTCTGCAGTGGCTCTTTCCAACAAGAGGAAGCTGCAGGATAAGAAAGGTCAAGGATGCTGCACCTGTGCAAGGTCAAAAGCCTGGCGCTCACCTTAGCTTGCCTGTGTGACTGTGAACTGCAGGGCTGAATGGAGATAAGTGGGATGTGATGGGAGTCACCACCCCAGCACCCCCAGTCCCTGATGGGGCCACCAATCTCTTCAGTCCTTCCATAGATGTGAATGACTGTTTCCCAAAGTAGGGGCAACTCCAGTGGCTTCCATTTCACATATCCCAGCATGGTAGGCCTCGTGTCACAGGTCAGGAAGCCAACGGGTACTAAGAGTATCTATTCCATTCGCACCTGAGGCTATGCATACAGGATATGTTCATTGGTGTACTGGACTGATTGGATGTTGGGCCTTGGTTAAAATTCCATTGATCGCCTGACCCCCTTGGGACCTTTCTCCTACTGGAGGATGCAGTGATATCTTGAATAGTTTTGAGTCAGCATCAGTTTGGAACCAGTGCCCTGCATCCCCAGAGTACTCTGTAGTTGTTCTGGTAAAGGGCTGAAGATCCCTCTGGGGAAAGATGGGAGGGCCTGATGGTGTAACTCTCTGGCTCTTCTGCGAGGGACCCTCGTCTCACCTTTGCTCAATGGGTTCCACATATGTAGATTTTCTCAAGTCTGGAAACCATGATTCTCTCTTGCTAGGATTTGAGGTAGATCTTGTTCATCTTCTCTAACATTTTCTGTTTATATGAATCCAGTAAAAATATAATCGTCTTCCTATCTCTTTCATTTCTGGAAACACCACAATTAAGCAGCCAACACCAGAGATCTGGGTGCCAGACCAATCAGAGACCTGCTTTGCTGTCACCATCCAGAATAACAAAGACAGTTGCTTTGCCTGTGGCAGCTCAGCGCTGTCACTCAGCCCTTCTTTGTGATCCAGTTATACTCATGACACCCAGGTCTCCCATAATTTCAGTCTACCACGTAAGATTTGACATACAGAGCCAAATCCGCAGTGGAGATATTCAAAGGCAGTGGTACTCTCCTCACAAACCTGCATTTTAAGTTATAAGAGATGATTATAGTCCCTGTGGGGAGGATTATATTTTACCTGGCAGATTCACTCAACACTCCTGTTTCCCTAGCCTTCAAATAGACTCATCAAGGAACCTCCAGTCATTCACAGTGGACTATCTTTTGGCCCATATTTAAGCCAGTCATCCAAATAAAGTGTTAGTACCTTTAAAAACACCATTAGCTATAGTATTAAGTCTGGGATCTCTGCTAAAGCAGCTCAGCATGATCCAGGTTTATCCTTCTTTCACCATTATCCATACACAGAAAGCTCATTCCAATACCTATTTTCCAAACCTCTGCTTGCAAGTTCAGGAATTCTTTGGAAGCATAGGTTACCTCCTCATGAGTCACACTCTGTTCCGCATCTATAGGGGCTTTCTGAGACTTCAGCCTGGCTGTCGGCCTGGGGACAAAAGTGTGTGATGAGGGTGGGTCTGGAGAAACTTGGTCAGTGTATCGGGGAGGTTGTTATTGTTCCCAAAGGCAACACAGGATTAGTTTCCTTAGGTACAGGGGCAGGGGAGATGCCTACACCATCAGTGGGGAGAGAAAGGACATCTCTGACAAAGACAGAGGAAATCTGTTTCTTTGTGAAATAATTTCATAAAACATAGGAGTCCAGTGGCCCCAGACTCACCAGGTTTCTCCCAAACCTCTCCATCTTCATTTGTTCACCCCATTCTTTCCCAAGCAGCACCCTCACATTCACCGCAGAGCAATAAACTTACGCTCTAATTCAACCAATTACCTTACAAGGGCTTGTGTTTGCTTCCTGGCAACTTTAGCCATATGGCTAAAGCAGAGAAATTTCTCCTTCAGGACATACTTAGGGAGCTTTAGAGTACGCATATCTGCAGGAGAAAATCAGAATTTTTTATTATTTTATCAATCCCCTTAGAAGTTTTAGATTGTTTATGTGTACAGCTCATTACATTCCTTTAGCAGATTGTCTTGAGATGCTCAAGTGACCAGTTATATCATGAGATCTCTTACTCTTCTAATAGATTTTAGTTTCTTGCATCACTCCAGTAGCCAATTAGGACAATCACAGGGATCCATTGCATATTACTTTGAACAGTTTGCACCACGGGCTATATCAGTCTTCTCTACATGATCCAAAGAAAGGACCATGGCAGTTTCAGGTTTCATTAAGTTAGAGAGCTGACTTTAGGAGCTACTAAACATTAGAGAAATTCATCTTTACTATTCTGGTTGTCTAGAGCCACTCCTATTACCAAAATCTGTATTAGTGAGGGGTATCTAGAGAAACAGAGTCTGTATGAAATATGCGTGTGATTACACAAGGGGATTTCATAGGTGAAATTACAGAATTACAGGTAGAAGCATCCACAATGCCTATCTGCACAATCAGAAGTAGAAGAAATCACATGCTGAAAAGCTAGTGGGCCCAGTAGTTGCTCAGCCTAAGGAGATAGGAGTTGTAGAACAGAAGGATCAAGGATGCAGGCCAGCCCAAAGTCTAAGTCCTGAAAGCTCACTGTAGAGCTGCTGGAGTGAGTCTGCCTTGGAAGGTTGAAGACATCACAGGCCAATGTCCAAAGGCAATGATGAAGCCTGGAACTCTTCAGAAACGGGCACTTCTGTCTTCTTTTCCTTTTCTGTTCCAAGTTGCCAGTCTATTGGTCTTATGTGAGTCTTCCCTCCTTAACTTGTTGCCCCACATGTTAATCACTCACAGACACATCCAGAACCAAGCTACACTAATCTCATAGGCATTTCCCAATCCCTTCAGCTTGATGTAGCATGACTTCTGGCCACTGGCTCTATACATTTTAGGGGGTCCTTGGTAGGAGTTTGAAGGTTTTCACCTTTCCATTTCTTTTGTAGTTGACTATGTAACGATCTATTAGAAATCATTTTGTATGTATATGAATTTCTAAGGCCTATCCATGTGAATATTTTTATTTGACTGATTATGAGTTAATTTTTCTCTAAGTCAGGATTTTTGCACTAGCACGAATAACATTTTGGCCAAGGTAACTGTGTGGACAGTTGTCCTGGGGAAGGTGCTTAGCATGTGCATATGTCTCCTTAAAGCCAAGAATTTAAGCTCGGTCTTTCTCTTCTGTCCCCTGTGTCCTTCTGCTGTTATTGCAGGTCATGGTGGACATCTTTAAACTGGACCACTGCTTTGATGGATTCTTCAGTTTGCTACCAGAGAAGGCCATTTCTCTACTAACTTGATGGCTTAGGTAAAAAGGTATTTTGTAACCCAGAGTGTAGTGTAATAGGTTGTCAAGTAAGGTACAGGATACTTAGTTCAATTTGAATTTCAGATAGTGAACTTTTTTTTTGTATGAGTAAACGTGTCCCAAAAATAGCACAGGAAATATTTATATTTTAAAAAGTTGTATATCTAGAATTCAAATTTAACTGAGAGTCCTGTTTTTTCTTTTACTTGGTAAATCCAGTAGCTCTAAGCCCACTACAATAACACAACAGAGACAAGAAAAACAGTAAATAGTGGTAAAGCCTAGTGGGACACATTTAGAGGTTCTAAAGCTGCCTAGAAACCAAAAGAAAAATCACTAGCCTCCTAGTGTGGAGGAGACAGGTGCCTTATACTGATTATAAGACAGAGTACAAGATGTTTTAGTAACAGTAAGTCACCAAAATAGTGAAGGGCATTCCGGGGAGGTTGTGTGTTTATGTCACACACAAGACACAAGGTGCAGAGAGAGACGGAGACACGGACTCTTATATTTTTCCCTTTTTCACACTAGCTATAAAATATCGATAAAAGAAGGCTTTGGGAAAATAGTTGGAGTAGTGTCAGTGGTGAAAGGGGTGAAGAAAATTTTTCCTTCTGGGTTTGCATTCCAAAGACACTATTTTCTACTTTTTAATGTTTGCTTAAGATTGGCGTAGGGATAAAAAATGATAAAATTGAGTCATTTGTATTCAAATAGATGTACTTCAGGACATCCTCATAAGTGAAATAAATGGGTCACAGATGTGTAAATATCATATCTTTTCTCTGGAATTAGAAAATGAAGATGTAAATGAGTTCTAGAATATATAGTGGATATTGTGAAATAGAAAATATTTAAAAGGAGGGTGTAGGGGTAAGTAATGAAGGGAAAAATAATGTGATAGCAATAAAAGAAGGAAACAAAGCCTATGTATATAGGGGTTGGGAGTTGTAAGGAGGCAGGGGAGTGGGAAAAATTGAGAATTAAATCTTGTCATATACTGGTACAAATTCTCAATGTTGAATGTGATGATGATGTGTATATATAATGTACCAATAAAGATTTGAATTTGAAAAAAAGACTGGCTTAGGTGTGGCTGGTGGAGATAGCAAGGAGGGGCAGCAAGACCAGAAGACCTTTTGGCAAATAGTTGGGGTAGTGTCACTGCTGAGTCATCCATTCTAGAGCTGGGCTGCCAAGCATCCACCGCACACTAGGGATTTTCTGCAATGGAAGAGTGCAGAACAGTGAACAACTGCAAGACCAATGAAGTAGATCTCAGAGGAAGGAACACTGCAGATGCCGGCACAAGGAGAACTGTGTGCTCTCTACTGCTCAGGCCTGGGTGAGACCAAAGTGCCAGGTATAAGCAGTGAGTGAGAGGAGCAGTAGGTAAAAAATAACTGCACAAGAACCATGAAAGAACTCTGTGTTCCTTACCCTTGAGCACTGGAGGGCCCATTCAACTTTTGTGAGCTGTAACTATCTTTGCCACTTAGAGAAATTGTCTTGGCAACACCAAAAATGTGGATTAGAGGAGATGGGTGCAGGGTGAGTAGACAGGAGAATATTTTGCTAATATTGCACTAGAGAATCAAGACATACATTCAAGTGGATTAACAGGGACAAAGAGGAAAATGGAGATAGAAGTTTAACTGTTGGGTTGATGGGATCTGAGAGCTGAGATTGGGAAAGTATGACCATTTTTCCTGTTGGCCCCCAGCCTGGCATTAGATTTTTTTACCACATCCAGAACCTCAGTATGGAGCTGTTGTTGATATTACTTTTAATGCCACCTATAGCATTATTAGATTTCTTCCCCTAGAATGACTAACCTGCTTCAGGCCAACAAAGAAAATGGAATTACAAAGGACCTATGTGTCTTAGTTGGAGTAAGTTCTGATTTTATAAAAGAGTTTTAGTTCATTGTAGGAATAAGACCAGAAAGGTGGTCTGGGGAGTCAGATAAGATGATTTACCTAAAATAAGTGGAAAGCAGGTGGGCTGGCAATTTAGCTCAAGTGGTACCATGCCTACCTTGGAAGCATAAAGGCCAGAGTTCAATCCCCGGTACCAGAAATAAAAAAGCAGATAACAGTTAAGAACAGACTAAAGGAATTATATGATAAAGTAATAGTTCCTGGATTTAATCCTCCAAATTGAAACTACTGGAATGTACAAAACATATGAAAAATGGTTTTTAAACACTGGACAACACACGGTGTGGATAGTCACTCCTAACAGAAGGGAGAGAGTTAACTCAGCTCTGCACTGGCCTTCACCAAGACCCGGCAGTGTTATCCAGGCAGCAGAATACAAAGAGAGTCCCCACAGATGCCAGCAGTCTCCCTGAGGCAAGGAGGTTGGAGTCCAGAGTTCAAGACAGCAAGCAAGAGCAGCAGAAATTTCATGGAAGAATAGCAGAAAGATGAGTCATGAGTAAAATCTGTGTTACATGTAAAAGCCTCCCACTGAATCGTCAGCTGCTCTGAGAAGCACATATGTAAGGAGCCAGCCTGTCCCAAAGCATGACCACAGGAAGGTGCTACTCAGTCATGGGGCAGTTAGCTATAACCTGAAGACTTTTTGAAGCACACTACTTGCAAGGCTTCAAAGCAAGACTTAGGAATATCCATTGGTTCCATAAAATCTGACTATGTCAAAAAAGTCCAGAATCTTTTAAGCAATACAAATATTCAACCAAGGTAAAATGCAAACAGCTAACATCTAATAAAAAATAAGGAATGAAAAAAACCCAAGAATATATCACTCGTAAGGAAGAAAAAAAAAATCACCAGATGGAAACAGATGTAGAATGATACATGTGATAGAAATAGAACAGCAGAGAGCTAACTCATCTCTTGTGTTTCACATGTTCAGTAGGGTAAAGGAGAATGTACACGTTAAGAAGAGACTTGGAAGATAACAAAAGACAATAGTAAAATGTCTACAGATTAAAATATGATGAACACCCTTTGGGGAAGTTGAACAACAGATTACACGTAGCAGATGACTTAAAGTAGAAGATCATCTGGGTGAGAACAGAAACAAAAAAATATATATATTTTAAAAGAACAGAATGACAATGAATTATAAGGGCATTATCAAGAAGCCTAACATTGAGAAAACAAAAAACTCAAGCACTGTAGAGAAAAGTTTAACAGCGAAGAGCTAGAACAGTGCCAAAGTTGATGAAAATAAAAAGCCGTATATTCAAAATGTCAATGAAAACCAAGCATAAGCAACACAAAGAATACTTTGAGGATACGTATGTTCATCAGATTGCCTAAAACCAGTGAAAAATTAAAAATCTTTGGTCTTGTTTCTGAAGTCCCACACTTTATTCGAGGATGCACTTTAAAAAATTCTGCCTCTTACAGGCCAGTCCTAATAATTCATTTTTTCATAATAAGAATCAGTGAACCTTCAAACTTATTCTGTGCTTACGGTAGGTTTAGGTTACCCATCTCTGCTTTGAGAAACTTCTAGGACCTGGCCCAATGGGAAAAAACTTTAAAATATCCACAGAATAGAAGATATACTATGTACAGAGTAGCAAAAGGTGAGGAGTACCTTCTTATTAGAAATACTTCAGACAATGGAATGCCAACTCTAAGTCTAGAATCCTATATCTAATGAAAATATGTTTCAGAAACATTGCAGAAATAACCTTTCTCAGACATGCAAACATTAAAATAATATAATCTATGAACAGGAGACACATAAGGTGAGATAGAAAAACATCATGAATCCTGGACCTGAGGGCTGATGCCTTTGATTCCAGCACTTGGGAGGCTAAGGCAGGAGGATCACCGGGAGTTTAAGGCCAGCCAAAGTACGTAGCGAGTTCAAGGCTGGCCTGAACTACGCAGAGAGACACTATTTCATATAAACAAAATTAATTATGTAACAGAAATGCTGCTATAATTCCCATCAGAACACTCCTTGGAATCAAACACACTTATCTCATTGTTCTTTCCACTTTTTGAGCCCATTCTGGAAGTTTATTTTCATCAGTGTCTTGTGCTTTACTACTGATAAAACATCCGGAATTGATTCAAAGTGTTAATTTCCATGGTGATTTTTACTTTGGGGAAGATTGAAAAGTCTCATGGTACCAAATTCAGTCCATGAGGTAGATGAGATAACATTGTAATATTTTTATTTATAGAAATCACAGTGTACAGTTGACCAAAGCATGGTAATCAAGATGTACAGTGAATGCTTAAATTTAAAATTTTTATTACAGTAAAAGAATACTGCCATCATTCTCTCTCAAAACACTCAAAATATTCCCCCTCACTTCAAATATGTGGATCCCATAATACTTGGCAATGTATCTTTTACTGTAATGAATGTTTTTAAAACAATTTTAAATAATCATTATATCTTTCACTCCAGTGCACACTATAAGAATTGTTAAAAGATTTTTTTTCATGCAAAAGGAAAAATATGTATGGATAAATCAGCTGTTTGAGTGGAGATTAAAGAAGAAAAACAAAAAGATCAGATTTACAGCTTTGGCCAATTTTATGAATACAAACATTGCAACTATGGCCAACTTCTAGCTATCAACAGTTTATGAATGAGGACATATCATCCTTTAATATTTAACAATTGGATTTCATAGGTTAGTATTAGCTAGCTGCAGAATAGTCCAGGTAAATAATCAACAGTAAATAAGTGATCAATATAAGATAATATGTCACATTGTTTTAAAAATCAGTTTGAAATTTTCTGGTCTTTTACTTCTCACCAAAATGAAGTAAAACACAAAATAAATCAACAAGGGACAAAACAAAAAAATGAGAAGAGCTTTACAGTCACATTTAAAGTTCGAGAGAATGTCTAGGCATCTCGTAGATGTGAAATCTGATAGACCAGCAAAGTTTGTGAAGGGAGGAGACCTGGCTGAGCGTGTGAGGGACCTGGGAGAGAAGCGCCAGAGCAAACTGCAGAGACAAGAGGCCAGGCAGTATTATGGGCAACTTCTTCCTAATAAATACATATAAGGAAAACAGTTAATCCAAACAGTAAAACCCAAGGTGCACATAGGTACCCAGACTACTAGCTTTGAAAGAAGCTGGAAAGGCAGTTTATTAGAGGAAGGAGGGCTTTTCTGTAAGCAATCTTGGAGTAAATGACTAACCATATGCCAAGTAATAGCAATAATAAATTTCAACGCTTGCCTCATACCACCTACACTAATTCACGCTAAGTGATTCACTCTTCTAATGTTTGAGCTAAAATGTACATAATTCTAAGAGAAAACCTGAATGACCTTGGGTTTGACACTGATTCCTAAGTAGAACACAAAAGCATAAAAAAAAACAAACAGAAATACAAATTTTCTTTCATTAGCATTTAAAAGTTGTTGAAAAGCACTATTAAAGGAATGAAAAAAAATCAGCAACTGGATGGAAAAACTATTTTTCACATTTAATTCAATGTCTGAAAAGCAGAAAACCACTGGGAATATTTGGCAGGAGAATGACTTAATGAATATAGCATTTTAATTAATTAATCATAATTAGTCATAAGCAATCGATGAGAAACAGGTTTTATGCTGAAGATTTTCCAAAGAGATTAGAGAATTCGTAGTGCATGCTGTATGGTATTGCTTCATAACTTCCCCTTAAGCATGCCTGTTCTTTTGCCAAATTTCCATTCTGGATGCCAGCTACCTTTTTCTTCCTCTCTCTCCACCATTACTCCCACCCTCATTACAGCCTTGAACAATTCAGCTTTTGAGAAGTTTGACTCTATGTGGAAAGCAGTTGGATAACCAACTCTTTTACACAAGCTTAAACCTCACTGATGTTTTTCTCCCACCTGTGTTTCTTCACTAAAAATGATTCATCATAGAATTTAATAAACAAATGAGGTGTCTTTCCAGGGAGAATTATTAGAAAACTTAGAAAAAAAATTCTCTTCCTTCCATTACATACAGACACACACACACACACACACACACACACACACACACACACACACACAATGGACAAAATCACACGAATTGGTTTACCAAAGAGGAGGGTAATAATTGTCATTTACAACTCTGAACTTGAAAATTCAGCAGAACAATTTCATGGGAAACAGTAAAAGCCTAGAGTTTTACTGTCATCAGGACTCGCAATACCAACCTGGGAGTCATGCTGAGATAGACAGAATAGTTAAATATTTATAGTTGAGGGGATCTCCAAACTAACAAGTGAAGCCAAAAAAAAGAGCAAAATTCCAAATCAGAAATTTTTGACTAATGACATTCTTAGGCAAAAGCTGGAGAGACAGAGAGATACAGAGAGGGAAGGAAGTAGAGACAGAGAAGAAGGAGGAGGAGGAAGAGGAGGAAAGAAAAAGAAAAGAAAAATGAACTAAGACGGTGGCTTAAAAATGAAGACTTTAAAAAATGGCAGGGAGATGAATCTTCTCCAAATGGGAAAAGGCTAGGAAAAGGGAGAGAGGAGAAGAGTATCTACAAAGAATTACATGAGTTACTTACAAGTATCAACTTGCCATGATGCGTATAATCATTATGCACTGCAAGCATGTACTAATAAAAATAAAAACTAACAAAGAGAGATGGTTACAGGTCCAAAGAGCTATTCCAACATGGATAAAATTAGCACTTGGTAGAACTGCCAACTCCACTGATGAGGAGAGGTGACAGGAGAAGGTGTGGAGCCTGGTTGTCAAGTTTAAGAGTGCAGAGAATGAGGGAGGCGTTCAAGGGAGTGGCGGACTTGAGAGCGGCTGCTTATGCCAGGGCAACTGCAATCTGATTGTATTCATAGGCCAAGGGGAAGAAATCCATGAAGACACAAAACTGAAGATGCTGAAGGCTGAAGATAATTGAGAAACAAAAAGAATATGGAGAAATTAATTTTGGGGCAATGAGAGAATTTCTTTCTCGAAAATGAATGAAAGAGAAAAAACGAGAATACAATTGTAATGATGAAGGCCAATGAACATAAAAATGGTGCTTAATATAATGATCAGTAAAATGTGAATCAAAAAATAAAAAAGAATCAATAATATTCGATGTCGGCGAACATGTGAGCAAATGTTCTCACACACAGCAGGAAGTACACTGCGGCAATCTTTGCTGAGGACAACTTAGCAATGCTTATTAAAATTCACATAACATTCCTCCATAATTCAAGGAAACATTCTACAAAACCAAGACACTCATGGATAATTAATTTTGCCAAGATTTATACCCTAGTACTGTTGATAAATGGTGAGTTACATGGCTAATGTGTCTATCAGTAAATAGATGGATAAATAAATATTCATGACCTACAATCTTACAGAGCAATTAAAAATGAATAAAACACCACAACATGATAGCATGGGAAAATTCCCAAGATATATTATTCAGTTGTGAAGGCAAGTGGCCAAATAATATACAGTGTAAAGTACTATGGTTTATATCAAAATATACTTGCAAACATATGCAAAGCCATCTGGGTCTGTGTATACAAGTAAGCAGGCATATACTGGTGTGCGTGTACACACATTCAAATGTACATCTAGACTTTCCTTGATTCAATCAATAGTCACTAGGTCTTATGTATATTAATATGGGGTACATACAGAAAAAGGACTAGAAAATGTACTCATGGGTAACAGAGGTTATTTTTGCAGAAGATAGAAAGAAAGTATCAAGAGAACTTTTGTTCCACCGTGTTAGTTGTTGACTGATACAAAAACTAAGATCTCAAGGAGTCACTAATAGCAACACTGCGCTCCTAAGTGAAGGTCAGCGGGGAAACCAGAGAAAAGAACATGAGCTGGCGACGGAGTCATCTTTGGATGTGACATGGGGCTGCGGAGGGTGCTGAGCCGCGGCCCTTAGGAGGCTGCAGCCTGACAGGTGAAGGTTTAATAGCGGGGAGCCGAGCACAGAGTCTGGAAACGCGCGAGCACCCGCAGCGTCCTGGCCCTCTGAGGGCTGCGCTATGGTGCAGGCTTTGGAGACTTCTCATTGGAAGAGAAAGTGGGATGTTGGTGTTGGAAGAACTGAACAGTGTTTTAGGCAGGGCAAGGATGGGAATCTAGAAAAAAGTTGCAACGCAGGAGAGGTACACCACGAACTGTCCGATGTGACCCAGGCCTGGAGCAGGAGACCGCGCCAGGGCAGGAGGCTGACAGCCGGTGACACGGGAGGTTTGGGGCCGGTCAGGGAGCTCCGGGCGGGGACCTGGGGCGGGCGGCAGGAAGGGAAGTGGTGAGAGGCAAGTCAGGTGAGAACCGGGGAGTCGGGTTGTGGCTCCCCGACCTCTTAGGTCAGAGCAGGAAAAGCGAGTTGAGGAGGCGGGCAGCCAGTGCGCACCGGGCGCGCACACTCCTCGCCCGCGCTAGGACCTTCCACGGAAGGCGCCTCCTGAGCCACCGACCACGACGATGACCTACCTGACGGTCAAGTCCTCTCGTTCTGGACGACCTCGGCGAGAGCGGAAGTCTCACTCGCTCTCCCGTTCAGAGCTTGCTGTGGTGTATCCAGCCTTATGTGTGAGACCCTAACTCAACTGTGCTTTTTCAGAAAGAAGGAAAGAATTTCAGGAAAATAAAAGCCTTCCAAAAAAATATCTGTGCAAAACAATGAGCTTCCTACACTAACTGAAAGCAACTGATGGAGAACGTCCTAAAGGAAGTTTTTAAATTAGCGAGTTAAAGAGACACGGAGTGGATGGTGTCTGTAGTCCAGCACGCAGCGCCTTACAGTGCCTGCCAGGCCGGGTACAACCCTGTGGTTTTCATCCAGCACCACCTGGAGAAAAGCACCTGACTGCAGGAGGCCGTGGCATTTGTCCCGCTCAGGGAACAAGGACACTGAGGCTGAGGGAGCGGAATGACTTGCTCAGAGTCGCACCGCACGGCCGGCAGCATCGGTGCGATGTGAAGCAGACAGTGCGGCTGAGCGCAAGCTCTCATCTGCACAGAATTTTTCTCTCTCGGTGTGAGAGCAGCACGGGCTACACAGACACGTGCAGAGGATCTGCTGTCCCGGGCACTGCTGGAGCTAGGGGTGCCCGGGCCTGGTTCGTAAAACCTCAGGGCCTGCACCTCAAGGGCCTGCTTATCACCCCCATTGCCCAGATAAGGAAGCCGAGTGCGGAAGCTCGGACGGCTCCGCCCACAGCCACATGGTTACCAGGGTAGTTGAGTCCGGACTCCACAGTGCCCACTGATAGTGTTGTGTCCCATCAGAGAGGGTATTTAGTGTTGCTTCCTCAAAGCACGCAAACAGAAAAAAACCCCTAGGACTACAGAGAAATGGCAAATTTTAAAATTCTTGTCTTTATGAGAGTGTTGAGTAGAAAATAGAACAACAAAACTGCTTTCTTTTTTCATTTATACCTATCCCCTTCAGAATTCCTGTTATTTAGAAGGAAATGAGCATGCTTCAATTGTTGAGAGTTTCAGAATTTCAAATCCCTCTGGGAGCTAAGATCATCTATGAATTAGCGCTCCAAGCAAAGTTTGTGGAAACGTCAGGGAATAAGAGAAGGAGAGAACAGGTGAAGTAGATCAAAGTACAAAAATAATACTTAAGCTGATACTAAGAATTTGCTGGTATTTGCTATATGTTCAACATGCTTATATATGGAAGGGGTAATCTCAAGTTAGGACAAGCAGAACCTCTTCCAGCGCACGATGTCGGAAGCAGTGGGTCGAGTCGGTGTGCAATGAGATCTCATGAGATTCAGCTCATTTATAGATGTAACCAAATAAATAAGAGCCTTTTCTTTGAACTCTGAGAGCCTAGGATTTTAGAAATAAGAATTCTAAGAACATAGCCAAAGAAACAAGTTGATTGAGGACTTGATTATGAAAGTCAATTTAGAAAGTAGTAAAGGATATCCTTGATGTACCCACATAAATTTAGGAGCTAAACAAAATGAGAAAAGGAAATGATGTTTGGTGGAACATCAGTTTACGAGGAATACCAGCACACTGAGTGAAATATAAAATGTAAGTAGAATTCCCTGAACAATAGGGCCCAAAGAGAAATGCTTTGATAAAAATATTTGCTTGTATGTATGCTATATTTGATTGATATTGTGAAATAGAAAATATTTAAAAAGAAATAGGTTGTAGGGATAAATAATGAGGGGAAAAATGTGATAGTAATAAAAAAGGAAACAAATCTTATGTATATGGGGGTGGGGGAATGGGAAAGAATGAGAATCAAGTTGTGTCATATTCTGGTATAAACTCTCAATGCTGAATGTGATGATGATGTGGATTCATAATGTACCAATAAAGATTTGAATTTAAAAAATTCATTTGTGCTCTTTTTCTAAGCTATAGATTTCCCAAACATGTCATTCCTTCATTTACTCACAGTGGTAAGAACACAGCGAACGTGGTATCCAGGTATATCTGTGAGGGCTTATTTCTTTTAAATATCTATATTTCAATTTATGTAAATGTAACATTCTTCTGCTTGTAAAAATGAGCATTTCCTTGACAAGATCTGATACTCAGTGGAAGGAAAATGAAGAGCAAGGAGAAGTGTTGCTGCTCTGCGCAGCTGAGGGGAGCTGGAGAGCAGGAGCACCGTCCTGTCCTGTGGGCTCTGAGGACCGCTCATGGACAAGGAAGGTGACCAGCAAGGTGTTTATGACAGAGTCACTCTTTGGATTTCCCTCCAAGACCTCCCTCAAGTCCATGGTGGAACAACTGAGTCAGAGTCTACAGCAGGGTGTCTCACAGAGCACTGTGTCTCACACACACACACACACACACACACACACACGCATGCACATGTACACACATGCATATGCATACACACATGCACACTATCACACACAAGACAGTAAACTCTGCATGTTCCATAAAGTCCCTAGGTATGGCCATTACCTGTAGACTTAATAAAACAATAATTAAGAAAAGAAAACATGAAGAAGAGGAAGTATTTACACTAATAGTAGAAGTCTGATTGATAAGAACTACAAACCTCAATTCTAGAGAACCATTACATTTCTTCCTAACAGTGTCCAAGTGTAAGCAAAGTAAAGGATCAGAAGATAAGGACTGAGGAGAGAGGCTTCTGTGTGACAACAGCCCAGGAATCTTCAAAACATCAAGCTAATAAAAGCCCAAGGCGAGGGAATTAAAGGATACTTGTCATGTGCATGCATCATATATTTAAGATTTTTAGAGCAGTAAAAGGGGGGTAAAGCACTCAGTGTAGAGACTATTGCCCTGAAGCATGAGCAGAATTC